>NQII01011986.1:2646-26322 GCA_002778355.1 Clitarchus hookeri
TCTTTCGCGATCTTTTTTCCGGCCGCAGCGATGTCGAAGATGTGATGTTTTGACCGGATTCCCGATATTCACGGTGCACTCGTGAAATGGTCGTACGCGAACATCCAAATGTCATCGCTACCTCGGAGATGCTATGTCGCATCTCTCGTGCGCCGACTATAACACCACGTTCAAACTCACTTAAATCTTGATAACCTGCCATTGTAGCAGCAGCAACTGATCTAGCTGCTGACCGCATCGCGTTACTCTGATTGGTTCCATACCTCTGTTTTTTTGGCTCTTCAGTGTACATACTTTTCTCTCGGTTTTTTTATGCATGCAAATCTGAGAATTAGTGAATTTGTAAAACGTTTACTTTTCTAATAATTTCACAGCTTCACTTGGCCGACAAAAGGAATAAAGTGATTAGGCCCATGGCAATGTCTATTGGACATAAGGTGGAAGAAAACACTACGTGCATACAAATAGATCTTAAGCAGGGCTTTCAAAAGTGCTCAGGTTAACCGTGAATATCCTATAGCTATTCTTGACGTCCCACACACATATATTGCGCACAGGATATCAACAGCAATAAGCAGTACCCAACTTGTAAACTGGAGTACTATTTTTAAAAAATGCCTTCACTTTTTCGGGAAAGTGCTCGTAAAAATTGACGGGCAAATTTATTTTCAAAAAAGGGCTTTCCGTAAATTTTACAAAATTTTTCATGAATTCACAGAGTCTCCCCGTTGATTTCCTAGTTAGTTTTCTATCCTTCTAGTTTAAAAAAAAAAGATAATGAAAAAATCTTTAATTTTTGTTATGCGGGTATTCTGCTGTGTTTAATTATGATATTTGTAAAAGGTAAAATGCTTGAGTTAAAGTACTCGAGCAAAATTTTAACTCGAATAAAAAAATTGGATGTATGTGACTCTAAACACTTACCTACAGATACCAAGTAATAAAATTAGTGTAACTTGAGAATTTCTGGTACAGTCGCATAGGTAACTTCTTCAGTTTCTCTTAAAGTTACTGTATTTTAAGTGCTGCTGACTGTTACAGACGCCTGATGCTATTTTCTAATATTTGAAAGAATATGTCTTAGTGGCTTGGATAACCTAACTGCCGCAGAAACGATAATTTCCAGGTTACAGTCGCGAAGAAAGCTTCGTGTAGACTCGGCCTTGTTCGTCCCCGAAACCCGAAGCTATAGGAAATACAGAGACATTCCCTATTTTTGTATTTTCGGAGCTCTGCTTCGTTAATCGACATTGCGGATTACGTTTCCGTGTATTTGCTGTACATTTCTTTTAAAAAATTCCGTAAATATACGGAAATTAAATTACGAAAATATATTTTTTCGTAAATCTATGGAAATTTTTTTAAGTGAAGATACATGTATTGTAACACTAGTTTACGACTGTGGACAGCTTTTAGCTTTCCTCGACCCCGTATTTTGCCTTTCGTGACCTTGTGATGTGACCCAAGCTTTCAGATATCATGCACGTAGTATTCGCTAGTGTTATCTACAAACCTTAATTAGCCTTTCTCCAATTCTTGACATTAGAGTAGGGAAAATCAGTTCACAGAGAAAATAGGTTCACAAACTGGTCCTCGGGTACAGAAACGACTGAGCTAGTTTTTGGAAAAATATTTCAATAAATTTTCAGATCTACAAATCTTCATGCCGAAGAGAAAATACATAGCAAGACCTTCTACTCAACTAAAAACTATTTGCTCTGTGGAAAACATAGGGGAAAACACAAAAACTGTATCCTTAGACTGGCTTAGAAATAATGCATTTTACAATTTGCAAGACAAGCAAACGTCGGGTCATATCTCCAGTCTTCATGCTGTGTTAAATAAAAACCAGGCGTTCACCATGAGAGCTTTAACAAAACTCTGTTGATTTGTGTAACAAAGAAACGAGCAAACACACCGACGTTTTTAGTGATTTATTATAAGTTGCAATGGGTATCTTTGAGTTTTGTGCAGATAATCGTTTTATGCATATTTATGGACATAGTAGGTTAAGATTAAAATACGCAAGGCCTTCTGATTATAAATGGCTCGTACACCACTTATATTTTGAGCCGATAAGCAGAAGTCCAGTAAATAAGCCTAATTTGAGTAATTGCAAATAAGTTAGTTTAGGAATTTTCAATGTAAAAATAATTTCAAGTCAAATAACCAAGCAGTATACTAAAATAGTTCTACTAGCTGCGAGCTGATAAGTTTAAATGTTCCCTTACAGCGTCACGAGATAAAATTCTCATCACCGGTACCTGAAAAGTAACGTTATTTTAATAGGGAAATATGGTACGCTAAAGGTAGTGTTTTATAAGCGCAACACGTTAAGTAAATTTGTTTAGAAATTCAGATAAATATTTATTCGAAACGAGCTAACACACACAAACATGCATACTCAATATAGGCAGTTCACGGTAAACTGAGCACTTTTGAAAGCCCTGCTTACGGTCTACTTGTATCTACATCGTTGTAGTCTTCCACCTATGTGAAATTAACGTAGCTATGACCCAACTCACTTTATTCATGCATCAAGCAAGTGAAACAGTGAAATTATTTTTAAAAATAACCATACTCCTCTCGATAAGTTTGGGGTATTGTGTGATAAGGCAGTTTGGGTGGTAGGGGTTTCGTGGTACTTTTGTGATCAACAGAGAGCGCACTAGCGCATTGAACAATCCTGGGACAAGCTGAAAACAGCAGTTTATAATCGTCCACAACCTCCAGAAACACTTCCATATCTCATAAGAGCTGTCCAGATGGAACGGGGCCTTCGTCTGGAAGATGACATCAGCACAGTGATTACAAGCATGCCCCGGCGTGTTAGGGACCTGTACAATGCGTATGGAGGCCTTACACGGTACTAAGCTGCAGTGGGAAGAAAGAAACCCTTCCTAGTTAGACACACGATTTAGTTACTTGTGTTGTTCTTTCGTGTTTATGTGCCTGTGATATTGGGGAAAAAAATTTTTTTTGTTAGAAATACTTTGAATTTCACGTTTTGTGCCGGTACCGTTGGTAACTTCTAATTGCTATGCTTTCTTGTATGTATACTCCATACTTTTCTGCTTTCTTTATTAATATTCCAAAACTTTTTGTGAGGTGTTTATTTTACAAATTTGCTTGGTCTTACATACACTTATATCCATTAAAAAGAATAAAGCAAAATAAATAATTTCGTTTGCACGAATGCTTACCTAACACTTTAAATTAAACGTTAATATATAGAACTACTTCTCTTCCATCATTACCACCTTAACTGGGCGTTTACCAATCAGAGTGTCCGTAAAACGTATGGAGGTAGGAGCAGTGGAATTTTTCAAAGGTTGATTTCAAAATTGCTCAATCAACCCTGAACAACATATATGTCACCCGCCATACGTACATTATATTTCCTTGCATACCAGTTCAGATGGGGAAGTAATAAATAGGGTCTTCAGAAATACGAGCTTATCATGCGTGAATTGCAGACTACGACGTTGTGAATAATGACAGAAGAAAAGCGAATGAATCTGGGGGCATGGGGTTGATCCCCCTTTAATACATTAATTCCAGTGTATAATATATTCGCGGTTTCTCCACACTTTCTGAATCGAGCCTTCGAAAAATCACCCCATGTATGACATGCTTGTTTGTTTCCTAAATATGCCTTGTGCCACTAAGCGTTTTATGCTTGTGTCAACATAACAATGCCTTATTTTTGGTATCGGCTCGCAAGGCCTCGATTTTAAGAGACGCCCAAATGTCTTCGCTCACTTATTTTTGGTTAAGTTGAACATTTACTTACATTTGATTCATAAATAATAACATTTCTTTTATAATTAATATGTATAAAAACCGGGACAAAAATAGGTGTGTTGGTTGCGCCTGTTAAGAAATAGTTCTTATGCAAAATATCATTACACTGAATGCGCACGAAATTGGTGCTTTGTCACTTTGGTGTAGTTTTCTATACTTGGTTAAGCTTTCTCAGCATTAGGTGGAGGAATACCCTGGAAGTAGAAATTTAGCAGGGTTTCAGAAAAGCTGGAAGTAACCGTGAATGTACTTTACTTCATTGAGTAAAAAAGGCACAGTAAAGTTATTTTTGCCGGTTCTGTACACTGGCAGGCTCAGTTCCCAGTGATATCTCCTGCGAGTAACTGCTTCGTAAACAGTGCTACTGTTATTGGTGACGAGTGATTCATTTTAATATAGGATGTTCATGGTAAGGTGAGCACTTTTGACTCCCTAGTTACTTTATCCTTCCAGCTATTTTTGATTCATCAACTACCTTTTAAAATAAATGTTGTAGTGTAAGTAATAAACACAATGTGTATATTCCACCGAACTCGGAATTTAACGTCAAAGGCTAAAATAAAATACATTTATTGACTACTGTTCCAAATGAGAGGGTTTTTAAAAGTTATTAGCCTGTATAACCGGACACATATCCTGCAGCTCTCGGGCTTTGAGACCGGAACAAGTGCTGTGTCGGCTCGAGTACAGTGCGCACGAAAAATGAATCCTTATTTGCAACACCCGAATCCATAAACTATGCAGAAATCTGTAAGGGTTGCTGGAGTGAATCTTCCATTATCGCCCTTGTGAGAGAGCGTGCTAGGTTTCGCCTGACTGAAGCAAGGGACAAACCTTGAGAATATAATTCCTAGCGAAGGAAAGTCACGAGACCATTTTTTTTATAAAGAGTGTAGCCGTGAGTGTTACACCGTCCCGCCTAGCTGTAGCTCTTTCCAGCGTTTGAGGGCGATAAGGTCGACACCGCCACGCGCATCAAGTGCGCCATCGCCGCTAAGCGCAAGGCTCTGAACTGGCGTGCAGTGTTCTCGTCGTGCTGCGTGTATCTATGAGGCTTTCAGCAGCGACTCTATTATTTTACTGGCGGAAAGTCCGCAGGAAGGCTCAGTGCAGGGGCCTCGAGTAGTTTTGTATGTATATGATGCGTATATTTTGAGATACAGTGCTTCGTTTTGGAGTACTCTGAAATGGTGTTTCTAAGGTGCGTGACATTTTGAGAGTACTCAACAGCCCTCGTTTGAAGTGTGTGTTCTTTTCGCAGAACATCACATTGGACGCGCGTTTGATAGTTCCGTGGGGAAAAGTAGTATTTCAAACATTTTCTAAGGCAGTTCAAGCGCCAGGTAGGCGGGAGCGTAAGTTCTCTCCGCGATGTCGCATGTTCCCGCTCCTTCTCTATTACAGTTTCATCAGTCCCACGTGTTATGCACAGCTTGCGTTCACCGCTGTCGACTTCAATCAGAGTCGTCATCCATTGCACAACTTTCTCTCTGTCTCTCTCTCTAAAAGGGGTGTTGGTATTACATTCGGAAGTTAATTTCCAGTGTCAACCGCGCGAACTAACGACGTGGAAAACGCACAAGCGTTCTCTTCACGTGCAAGCGAATTCGCTGAGAGCTGTGTGTTCGTACGTGCGCGAGACGCGGACAGTGTCGCCAACTGCTATTCGAAAAATTCCCGCTAGACCAAACATGACAATAAGGAATTTTCCATTTAAAAACAAGCCTGATTTCAGCGAAACTATTTAAAATCAAGTTATCACAGTAATTTCAATTATAAGCTTTGCTATTCAACGCAACACCTTTACAAAACAAATATATAGAAATGTAATACATATATATATATATATATATATATATATATATATATATTCGTTAAAATAAGGTTTGCTCTGAACCATCGGGTTTAATTTCTCCATCCCCAGAATAGAGGGATACAACTCACCACTATTATATTGTTTGAATTTAAAGCACTAAGTTGTTTTTCTCACAGTGAAGGGAAAAACTAAATTTCTCGCTACGCGGGATAAAAAGATTTATGTCACTAAACGAAATTTAGAAAAAAGCTAGATTTAGCGGGGAAAAAAAAGCTAAATTGGCAACACTGGACGGGAAGGGAGGACAAAATATATCCCCCCCCCCTTTTTTTATTCTCCGTCAAATCAACCCAGCTGCCCCTCCCGGGCAGAGTGAATATCATGACGTCACCTGTGATTATCTCGTGATAAATTCACCGCACCACATCACCTCTTCCCCCACCATCTTCTTGCCTCGGGGCCTATCTGCGCATGCGTGAAGATCTCTCTCTCTCTCTCTCTCTCTCGCTCACTCTCACACCGCGCATGCGCGAGCAGGCTGGCTTCGCATCAGTGTCGGGAGCATCACAAGCAGATGCGAAATGTAAACCTGGGCCGACGACGCCTACCCAGTACGACCTTCCCACGGAAATCAATAACCAGCTGGCCGGGGAGGAGGGTCGAGAGGGGGGGAAATACTTAAACTGGACGAATAAATCCTGTTAAAAACCGCCCGGAGATAATTAAAAGATTATACGTTCCTTCGTTCTCCGTCTCCACCTCTGGGAGGATTTAAAACGAAAAAATAAAAATATGATATGCCACATTTTTCACTTCGTCGTCGACGGATTGAGTGAGATTCATAACACCGGTAGCGTGGCGAGGATTTTTTTTTCTCCCCCCAAGGTGGTCAAGTACTAGATTTTTCATTGATAACACTTCGAATGGTCGAACTCGTATGATTATAACACCACGGAAATATTTCTTGAATTCAAATCATTGTGTCATTATCTCTCGCACTAGAATAATATTTCACGCAGTCTCCTGAAGGAACATGCATGTAGATTCGAAATATCCTGCCACACCGAGAAGTAAACTTTCATTTGTTTTTTGTAGTTAAACGCTATACTTAATTGTGATTACGGACTCTCTGTTTTTTGTAGCTAACACTAAACTCAACAAAAAAATCTCGTGTTTTACTTTTTTTTTTTGCATTTGTTTGGGAATTAATTGCTAATACTTTTTTTGTAATACATCTTGTATGTCAAAGCAAATTATACAACACTCTGCTGTGTTACATGTAAATAAAATAAGGTATATTTAAAATCAAGTACCGAAGGCCATTTAGTTTTTAATAACATGAGGGTACATAATTAATTCAGTATCTTCCATGAATCAAAGTACATTAAAATATTTTACTTTTAAAGTTTGAAAAAAATTATTGACTAATTTATAAATAATTATATGTGAAGTGTACAAAATTGTTTTACTTTACTCTGTAGGCGTATCCATGTTATGGGTGTGGGGTTTGTGTTACCCCCCATTGACCGTAATTATGAAATGCAATATTTGCACACAATGAATTTTTAACTGTTGCACTGTATAAAAATATTATTAATATAGTTAGATCATGGTTTATTTTTGACTAATACACTGTACAGGGCTACTAAGAGGTTTTATTAATTATTAGCTTTACACTGTTCGTAGTTGAAAGATCTACTTATGATTTACATTTCTGCTAATTCTGTACAACTCCACTTCATATAAAATTATTTGTTCTTTGGCCCAATAACTTCGTTTATGGAATTAAATGTAACTACAAATTTTTTTAATAACGTAATGTTACTTATTTATTCATTCTCACTCGTATGTTCACAAAACAGCAAGAAACTATAGAAAAATATTTCCTAAATCCATAAAATTGAACGTCACACTCTTTAACACGACGTTAAGAAAATGAAATGTTTTTCGTACACCGCTGCCAAATTTACCAAGAGCATACAGATCAGCGTTTCCATTTAAATATGTGTGATTATAAGCAGTAATTTATTTTTGAAAGGTTTGATTTTACATTTTAACACCCTTCCTCACACAACCCACGCAATGTAGCAGATTGTTAGTTACTCCATTGAATTGCCAATATACCTCTGTCAAGTAGCGAAAACAGGTTCTCTATACGAAAGGTATGATCGGTGTCTTAGTCAACAGTATAGTCTCATTATCTTCACACTTTTTAATAAAAAATTTGAAAAATCACTTTATGTAAGCGTTTGGTTGTTCTCCAAAAAATCTCACGTATCACAGTATATAACATAAAAATAAATTAATTTTGGTTCATCTGAACTTAAGCTTATATTTTACCTATAAATTATGACATTTCATTTATGATTAATACGTAAGGCCAGTGACATTTCGCGTAAAAATCTTAGCACACAGTAGACTTCAATACTATATACACACCTCAGCTGTTGTTATACCTCCATTGGCTGCTGGTGCCGTGACCGTCTTTGACCAAGCCACTCAGCCACTCAGGACTAAGTAACTCCGAAACTGAACCTTCGTGATTCGTACGCAAAACGGTTAACACGGGCCAGAACATTTTTTAGCCAATCAAAGAAGCTGGACGACTCTACAGTGCTTTGGACTGTATCTTGTCTCGAAATATTTTCGCGAAATATCACTACCCCCCACTAATACGAAGAAAAACAGAGAGAAAATAAGTGTGTTTGTAATGCCAAGTAAGAAATAGTCCTCGTGAAAACTATTATTAAACTGGGTGCGCACAAATTCGGTGAGTTGTCCCTTTGTTGTGATCTTCTATACAGACAATTCACGGTAAAGTAAGCACTTTTTGAAAGCCTCTCATTTGGAATAACCGTCAATAAATATACTTCATTGTGGCCTTAGATGTTAACTTTGGAGTCAGGTGAAATAAGGCCGTGTTTATAACGTACGTGGAAATATTTATTTTAGAAAGTGGTGGTAGGATAAAAAAAAATGGCTGATAGGAAAAAAAGTAAGTAGGGACTCAAAAGTGCTCACTTTCTCGTGAACAGCCTATACTTAGTAAAGTTATGCCTGCATGAAGCGTAGGAACAGTCTGAAAGAGGGTTTCAAACAAGTAGCAGTTAACGATGAATATACTATATGAAACCGCACGCTCGTAACAATAAGCGGCCGGATCGGTCAACTCAAACCCTAGCATGACTGGAGTATATCTAAGCCTCGAGTGATACGGAGCCCATTGCAGTAACGACTCTTTGTCTTTTGGCGATGTGCATAACCAAGCTTCATAAAACTCCAACGTTATCTTAATCATTTGTAAACTATTTGATATTTCGCTGTGATCTCTGGCTATACAGACACTTCGTTTCCTTGGATAACATTTTCCCCTCAAATTTAACGCACGTTTCTATCAATTCACGGAACTGCCAATAAAAATGCAGTTATTTTTTTCTGCACTTGCCGTTTATGAAATCGGATTATAGTGAAAAAGAATGATTTTTGTTAGCGATGTCTATACTCTGTGTAAAGAAGAGGTAAAAAAAAAAAATGTAAAAGTTTCTTTGTTGGGAGGGCTTTGAACACGAAACAAAAATTTTGTAACGAATGACGCTAACCACTTAACTGATGTATTTAGACAAAACTAATTAGTGTAAACGTATTGTTTATTTGTTAGTGACACACGCAACTTTGTGAGTTTCTAATGTTGCAGGATTGTTTAAAGAGACGAATGTTTTGTTTCTGGTGGTTTGTACCGCCTATTTATGTTTGAAGGTATAGGTTAAGTGATGTGAATATCGTAACTGCCACAAAAACTATACTTTTCTGGTTATAGTCTATACGCGGTTTTTTTTTTCACATTTTAAATTTGAAAAATTAACCTATGGATGGCGTGTTTAGTTATTTCCTAAATATTCCACGTGCCACAAAAGTTTTATACTTCTTTTAGCCCAAAAGTACCTTCATTTTGGTTATACAGAATTCTTGCTTATAGTTTCCCTATAAATTATAATATTAAATTCCTAATTAATGGAGATAAAAAATCAGTGGGAAAACAGGTGTGTTGATAATGCCTACTAAGAAATTGTTCTATGCAAAATATTATCACACCGAGTGGGCGTGAATTTGGTACGTTGGCCCTTTGGTGTAATTTTATAGACTCGTTTAAGCTTTGTTTGNTGCCGAGCGCGTTTCCGGAATGATATTGTACATTACCGCAAAAAATTCCCTAAAGTGTACAAATATTTTTTATCAGTGTACACATGTGTGTGCATGCGAGTTTCAGTTTCGTTCAAATTCAGATTCGTTAAGTGTAGATAGGCAGGATAGTATGACTTAATGTTTCGGTGGCAGCGAGGTCATTAAACAAGGAAGAAGTTCGTTTGGACAAGCAGGAGCGCAAAAGGAAACAACGACCTTAGCTTGTAAGAAGGAACCCTCTTGTCCTTCGCCTGGAGGGATTTTCGAACACCACTGGACACCGTAAGCAGGACGTCTGGACCGGGAATCGAGCCCGGATCTTCCCTAATGCAATTCTACTGCGTTACCACTAAGCCGCATTGATAAGAGCGGAAATATACAAAGCTTGCGTTTTCAGGAGAATATTTTAGTTGTGAAATTTTTGAAATTGAAATTTTGAAGTATTTATGCACGTGGAGCACTAATTCAGTCGTATCGCAACGCCGTAATGTAGTGTGGTTACCGTAAATTTTGCACAATGCTTGACAAGCAAATTGCGCGCCAGGTCAGGGCTTTGTATAAAGAGGCGCCCAAGTATTTGATGCGCTTGCCACCATCACCATTAATAATTCGCCCGTAATGACGTTCCCCTCTACAAAAATTGTTATTTTATATTTGTATCACATACTGTTCCACTTGTAGACATTATCTGTAACTACTTTTTCTTCAGATACATTTTTTTATATCACATGGTTTTTTTTTTGCAAAATGACATGTCAAAGTCAATTTGTTTTACTGTTTTTTTAATGTAGAACTAAAATAAAACAAACAATTTACAGAAAATTTAACAATATCAACTGAAAGGCCTTGTCTTCATTCATTTTGTGGTATGCTTAGGAAAAGTTATTTTTAAAAAAGTCAGGGGCAGCCACAAATAAAAAATACGCCAACAATGTTTTACTTTCAGCAATTTTTTGAAAGCGCATAAATATTTCCTTGTAAGATTTTGTAGATGTCTTGAAGTAGTTTTTGGAATATTCTTTCACTGTGAATTATCTCATTTCTGAACGTAACTTAGTTTTCATTATTTGCAAATTTCTAAAACAGAGAAATTGTGATTTTTACTTGTATTTAAGTGAAAACTATGCCCTCACATTTTTCTTTGAGGAAGAACAATGACTGATATTGTCTAAAAGTTGAAAATTATGTGGTATAAATATTAAATAACGAACTTGTTTCGTGGTCAACGCTCTTAACATGTTTCCAGTTTTCTGATAACCATTGTTCATCAGCACTCTTCTTTGGGTATAAAACTGTAACGCATTCCTCTAATTAATGCCATGTATTTACATAGTAAAGCCTTAATTCGAGACCGAGGCCTAAAACGTCGACGTTAATACCAAGTTTCGTATCATAGTCTACCTGTGTGCTGTATCTAACTTGAGTTCAGTTTCAGTATCGTTTATAGTCGCCATGCCACCCGGCTTAAACAAACATCGTACAACTTCTGGATGCCGCAAACCGTACGAGAAAAGATTTCTGCGCGTGTGATTAACGCTGATTTCTTCGATCTTCCAAGTGAAGTGCCGACCTCTCGTGGCGCAGTCAGTTGGTGCGCCGCCAGTCTAGGTTGTGTATTCGAATCCTAAGTAAGGCACGGGAGTTAGTTTAAGTTAGGTCATAAGTTAGTTTATAGGCCGTCCCTTAATAAGCCTTCAGGCATAACATCGGGGGACATTAATAAGCTCTTTACAATCCAATCAAAGTGAAGTGAGTTAGATTACGCATACTCTCAAAAGTAATGAGTAGAGGTTCGTGAATTCCACGAACTCATTTGACATTTCACTCGGGCCACAAACTTTTATTCATTTATTACTGATTTTTTTTTTCATTAACACTGTTCGCGCAATACAGTTAAAAAAACGACTTCCTCTTTATTACTGGCTAAACGGTAGTTAAAGGAAGTGTTAAAACAAATGTGATCCAAATCACGAAAGGCAAACTATAGTCTACGTATTTGAAGTCTGAGCAGCCGCGTAATGAATCTGCACAATTTACGAGCCTCTTAGTAATGAGTCGTCGAACGGGTGTAACTTTAACGGAAATGGATACATAAAAACATTGGGTAATTAAATGGTGTAATTTTAATCATGGGCAGTGTAGTCTTTGTTTAGCGTAACATAACTGTTTTCCGCTTCGTTAAAACAAATAAAATAGAAGGCACAACTCCGGTAAAACCAAGGACGCGTGACACATTTCTGTAAAAAAAAATACATAGCGTATACGATTATCTCTTTACTCCAAAGCTAGCGTTATCTTCAACTTCAACTTTATATGACTGCAGGCTTTTTTTCAGTTGCTATCATTAAGACTGAAAGAAAAAATACGTCGTTAGGTCCAATATTGTGGAAAAAACCTTGTTTTTAATATTGGCTTAAAATTCAGATTTAATTATAGAATACAGTCAAACTGCAGTGGAAGGTTTAATAAAGTAATGTATGTTTTGTATATACGTCATCACATACATTTGCAATTTACTTTGTAAATCACAATGCTTAACAGTATCTTATGACCTCAGAAGGTCTTCAATATCAATGCTTTAAGTCTCCACCTGCAAGTAAATGATATTGCTAGTCGAACGCAGACCTCTTGAAATAATTTTTACAACTAAGAAAACCTTTAATATGTTTTGTAGTGTTGCAGTATAAAAATGTGTTATTCTCACTTTTTATATTTTATTCATATATAACATTATATTAGGCACGTTACCTCTTTTTTCAATAAAACTCTCGAGTAAATCTCAGCACATATTTTTATTAATGGCTGTTTTTAGTGCGCCTTAATTTTTGTCTGTTAGAAGTTTTACTCCAGGTCGCCAGACTCATCATCATCACCTCACAGTAGAATAAAATAGCTCAAAATTATCAGAAACCATTAGTGTTCACAACTGCAAAGTTGAAACGGGCCAATTTGTCGATATTTCGTTCTAGTTCCAATGCTAGATTTTTATACTTGCTGAATGTGGGTATTAAACCAAACTATTTTTCAGTCAGGATTTCGAATCTGCTCCGTTACTATTGTATTTTGGTCAAATTGCAGACCCAATTAGGAGTACCGACTATATTTTGGAAATATTATTTGACGTCATGTAACTTCGCGTGGATAACAGCAGTACTGCATTAATCTGTAATGGAGAGTACGTCTCGTGTCTTACGCTATGATGCTTAATCTCTATGCAGGTATAAAGCGAATTTTCCCAACTGACTTACTCACTCATCAACGCACAGACCAAACCGATGGACGCAAAAGCATGAATATTTCGGGATGGCTTTCCCTTAGGGTGCAGGCGTCCACTAAGAAAGCATTTTTCGAAATTATATCCCTAAGAGGGCGAAAAGGGGTTACCTGTGTTTTCTAGACTCCTCAATAGCTCATTAACCCTTTGAGATATCGCTCTGCTCTTAGCTTCAAAAGGAAGCTTATACAAATACCTAAAAAAATAATTTAGAATATTTTAAATTTCTATCTTAAGAGGGTGAAAAAGAGAAACATGTGTTTTCGAGGATTCTCAATTGTTTATTAACTATATGAGATATCGTAGTTCTCTTATCTTAAAAAGTAGGTTATACAAATACCTAAAAACTGATTTCAGGATTTCTCAAAATTCAGCCCCTAAGTGTGTGAAATGGGGTAAAATGTGCTTCAGAGGACTCCTTAATAGTGCATTCACGCGATAACATATCGATATTCTATTTGCTTTAAAGGCTTCCTATATAAGTGCCTAAAAATTAATTTTATGATTTTTTTTTATTCTACCTCTTAGGAGACTAAAAGGGGTTAAATATGTTTTCGAAGCTCAGTAACCCTATAAGATGTCACTATGCTCTTTGCTTAGAAAGTTTGGCTACATAAATACCTAAAAACAGTTTTCAATGTTTTTTCAAAATTTAAATCCCTCAGAATGTAATAAAGGTTCGAATTTGTTTTCGATTATATGTAACCAACATGGCGTCGTATTTTAAAACCAACTTTCTTAGTGAAAATTATCAAAAGGAAAAAAGTACGAAAAAAAAACCCTTCATCTCCCTTATAGTCGCAGAAAAAAGTTGCCATAACTGAGCAGGATCAATAAATAAATAGCGTATTCTCGTATACTGAGCAGCCTGTCAAATACATCGCACTATGTTCGTCTCCTTACGACATTTTGTATATGACTTTAAAAATCACATTACATACATAGTTAATAATTTCATTCGTCGTTTTCGAGGAATAGTGAATAGGGATATAGTGCCCATTCGAGCTGTATAATAATTATCTATGTATTGAAACATTTAATTAGGTTCTCGCAAATAGAACCGTAAAAACTATAATCGCGTAACTTGAATATATTTCAGTAGCATTACAACCAGAAATGATCAGAAGACGGACATCAGTTTATTTTATTACGTAATTTTTAAAGTGAATCGACAAATAGTTAATAAATACCGTAGTAGAAGGTGTTACTAGGATTAAGCAACGTTAACAATATAGCAACAATAATATAATGAACCTTTAGAATAGTTCGCCTAAGTTGTTCGAAGTGGTATAAATGTAGTACAAGTCGGTGGACACAGTTGTAAAAATGGACGATGCAGTCCATTACCCAGAGGAGTTCATCAACAGCATCTACCCCGTTTGCCTATCACCATACAAACTTCTCCTCAAGGTTGGGGCTCCATAAGTAGAGACCTGAAAAATTCTCGAGTTCAATGACCTGCAGGTTATACTCCATTTTCGTATGCAAAATCACCCAAATGTCAATGCTAATTGGTTGCGTGTTGTATTGGCGGAAGACGGTAACTGGGTCTGCATTTTATTGCGTGTTTATTATTGGCTCAGGGTTGTTCAAGAGGTTTAAACTTACGGGTGGGCCAATAGCATGCGCAATACGAACGTACGAGGTTTTGAATTCTAGCTTGTTCTGAAATGAAACAGCTAATTTTTTCAGGTCTCTATTCATCACTGTTACAGCGAAAACTTAAACTGCCAAAAAGCTGCAAGAAAAACTGGTCCTCCACTAGATGTGCTCGGAGGAAATTATTTTTCATAGAGCGCATATCACTCATTCCATCCGAGTGCCCTTTCAAATTTAAGAGACTGCAATTACCTTGTAAGGTATATTTTGCTATTACTATAAGTGAGTCCAGGGACAGGCGCTAGAGGTGGCAGGTGTAGGCTAGAGGTGGCAGGGGTAGACTTGAGAAAGGACTGCTTCTCGCATGGGCAGCTCTACGGAACCTGCTGCTAAATAAACTAACCTAGCGACTGGTAATCCTAGCACCTGGTGGCATAACTACTAATTTGGTGCAAAAAGAAGTCCTTCGGCAAAAGAAGGTAGTTACGTATAGTATATTCATGGTTTCTTCACATTTTTTTTATAAAACTTTTGAAAAATCACCCCATTCAAGACGTATTTGTTTGTTTCCTAAACACGTCATTTATCGCAAGCGTTTTATACTCTTGTTAAAATTAAAATATCTTATTTTTTTTATTAAATTTAACTTCTATTTATTATTTACCTATAAGTTATAATATTAAGTTTGTAATTAATATGAATTAAAACGGAGCAAAAATAAGGTGTGTTGGTAATGTCTAGTAAGGAATAGTTCTTATGCAAAATATTATTACACTGGCCGCGCACAAATACGGCGCGCTCTCCCTTCAGCGTGATTTTCAAGACTTACTTAAGCTTTATTTTCAATGCAGCCTGAAAGTAGAACTTAAGCAGGGCATCAGAATAGTTTGACGTTATCGTGAATTGATATAGAAGACTGCTCCGTTCAGAAAACCCATAGTTTGTTTGTAGGGGCCGATGCGTGTTAGACTTCTGCAAGGCTTTTCCAGTCCAGAATAGCGATAAAGTCCACGCTGTTACACACTGAGTGTAGACCTACTAAGGGTGTAAAACACGGCTAACCCCTTTGCCTCTCAAAGCCAGATAAACTAAAGCGGAAACTGTCAAGTACACACGAAAAATAAGATTTTTTTTAATGCAGCATTACAGTTATCGATTCGGCGAAATTTCAGTCAATTAGGTAATTTCTACATCAGATGGAGATAAAAAAAGCTAGGAAGCGTAGCTAGCCTATTTAAGTACGTTCTAAATCTTACCAGATTCTTTGTACACTCAAAACTTTTATTTTTCGATCATCGGCAGTGAGGTAACAGACACAGACGAAGAAACCGGTTTCGTAAAATGATAGCTGACGGGGTTTTGATTTATGGGAAACACTTTCGTTGGAAAAACACCTTGATGCCATGCATCTTCCGAACAATCTGATAAGTGCGCATTTTATACGGAAAATAAATAGAAGTCATCGGCATTTAAGCAAGCACGTCTTTGATTTACAAATGTGATATGCTGCTCGCGAGTAGTCACATGACTACCTTCGTTGAATTAGTAGTGTTCTGATCCCGCCTTGTTTGGGGACCTCATCACGGCGGGCAGTGTAAATAAATACTCTTTTGTCTTAAATATTATTATTGGTGTTTTGAGAAGTTAATAAGTAAACCCAATTGAAGTTCAATTATTTACTTAACAAAGTGATATTTCTACATCAGATTGTAATGAATAGTTGTTCAGGATAAGTATTTGTTAGTTCTCAGTGGTAAGATATGACTACATTCCGTTTTATTGACTACCTGCAAAACAAGCCTTTTGATGACGAACATGAAGCATTAAAAAGAGAATACAGAGTTTTGTTAAGGATGTCACATACAAAAGAAAATAAACCACAACAATCGTGGTAATTACCGAATCCCAACTAGCAGTTTTAAATATTTAAACAAATGCCAAGGCGCACAGGATTGTAGGAGCAAGGTGTATTCATTATATATGACAAAATATCTCGCGACATTTTCTTTAAACAAAAAAAAGAATTTGCAAGCATTTGCGCGCCGGATTGTAACGACGAAACAATATGTTAGGATTCTCAGGTACGATATATTAGATTAATTTATCACGTATGTCAACTGTCGATAGGCTATTAGGTTGATTATTCAGTGGATTTTATTAAACTTATATTGTAATAAATAAGCATTAAATTACTTTATATAATTTTTATGTGCATCAAACGCAAAAAAAAGAATCATTAATATGATTATTAAACCTAAACAGTTATGAAATTTAAGATACCCGCAAGTTTCTGTTCAAGGGGAATTCAGTATTTCAACATTTGTAGATACTATTTGTAAATTCAATTTATTCAGTATAGTTGTTAAGTCATTAATAGAGACCTGAAAAATTCGCTAGTTAAATTACCTGCAGGCTAGACTCTATAGTCTTATGAACAAATATGGTGATATCAACTGCGCATTCGTTGTCTGCTATCACAGTGGTAGGCGACAATAGGACACCGTTCTCCAGGAGGTGTCAAACACTGCCTGGACCGATGGCTAAAGTTATATAAACGCACGTGTTTTGAATCCTAGCTTGTCCCAAAATGAATCCGCGAATTCTTCAGGTCTCTAGTCATGAAGCAATCACACGTAATAAGTGTAAAACTTGCACATACTTTGTTTCCAGCAGAGGTACTGCTGTACAGTACTGTGTGAGACGCGACCTTGGTCTCTATGATTTTGCTGCCTTGAAAATGAGACTCTAGGTTGGCTTCCTTACTTAAAGAGTGAATGCTCATATTTCCTCCGCTAAAAACCAAAATTGCGTTCAAGGCTTGAACAGCCTTGATGTATCCTAAATTATTTTATATATTTTTAGCATAATATACTTTAGTGATAAGATAAAAATCAATATGATAAAAGTACAGAAGAGGCGATAATAGTTTTTATAAATAAATTAAGAAAATTAATAGGATTTAAAATTTATATCTTATGCCAAACAAAAATTTAATAGCATAAATATAATATGCTGTGACAACTAAAAATTTTTTGAAGCCACCAGAATAGTTTGAAAATTACTTACAAATTTTATTCATTATTATTCCCTTTTGCTATTATTTTAAGGTTAACAGTATAGTAACCATTTTAAGCATTTGCAAGTTAATCCCTAATTTTAGGAGAAATAAGCAACGGATGTTCAAAGGAAATACTTTGCGGAATTTCTGCACTTAAAGGAACAATTTCGCTTAGTTCAAACTTTGCTATGAAATGAATTTTTGAAATTGGGTTTGATAAAACATTTAAATTTAAATCTTTCAGATTCACACTTAAACTAATACATCTTAATTTTTCCACTGTTTTGATGTTCATATTCCCACTGAAAAATAATACATTTAAATTTTTCCACTGTTTTGATATTTTGGTCAAAGTGATAGTCACATAATGCTACGCTACAAAAAATACATTGAAATGTTAGGCATTTAAGAGCTTTGAAATTCTAGTATTATTTTCTAAACTGCTGATATTATTACACTATTGAAAACAAACAGTATTGCTGAAAATGTAGAGGCCATATTTGATCCAAGCATCCACCACAGTGGCGAATTTTCCCAGTTAAAGGAAAAGTATTTAATTTTTGCGATTTTCCTGTTAACTATGCATTGATACTTGTCTAATTGAGAATTAACAATACTTAGCCATCTGTTGTAGCTTTGTCCTTAGCTTGTCAATTTTAAGGAAGTCAGTAAAAGATTTCCCGAGAAAAATAGTTTCTAGAAGGTGCACCTATATAATTATCCTATATGTGATTTGCCAAGATCTTTTTTTCACGGGAAACATTAAAATGGAGTTTTTAAAGAAATACTAATTAGAATCCAACAGAGAACATATAATAAAATATGCTAATATGTGCGTACGTACATCAAAAAGTAATAAATCACACGCCTTGACAATTTCCATAGCCATATGTTCAATGAAAAATGGAGGGATAGGTCGAGGTTTTAAACATTTGATGAAACTTGCGTGTCCATATATAAATTTCCTACGCAGTCTGATAAAATCAGTTTACCGGTTCCTCAGATAGAAGCCTTCATAAACATCAGGATTTCTGGTTTACGCCAACGTTTACGCGTGACGTTGGGCGAAGATTATCTATATTCATTTTTTAATGGTCCTATCGAAAGCTGTATATGACGACGTTTCCGAGAAAACAGGTTTTCTCGTTAATGAGATATTCGTTATTAACCTCCGGGACTATGAGTGGATGTCAGCGGTAATATTTCCGATTATAAATGTTAACTGTGTGAGAAATTACAAACGTTATTTGTTACCACCTACGTGCTTGCGCTATCTTAGCCTTGACGTAACGGGTAGCGTACTGTGCTTTCACATAGATTATCAGCTTGCTCAGGTGCCTCGGTCAGATATTTATTAATATATAATTATTATAATTGCGTCCCAAGAGTATCGATGGATAAAATGATCAATGTAAAAAAAATCTAATTCATTATTACATATTCTTTTCGCAAAAAAAATACAGGTGGCTGTGATTATCACACTTACAGCCAACTTGTATTGTTCGGCGGATATAAGGCATTGGTTATGAGAACTGTAAAGTTAAATGTTTGCTTATTATAAACGTTTGTTTCAAATCACTGCCAAAACATAAAAATTTTCAACCTTAAGAATTCAAGCAGCCGCCCATTTTCAAAACAGTTCTAGTTGATTTGAAATAGTGATCTACTGAATGAATTCCAAAGCAGCGTAGTACACTTCAAGGACCAACAAGGTTCTGGAACAGATACACGTGCACATTTTAACGTACTGACGGTACTCTACCCCCCCCCCTCATCATACCGTGTTCAGAGGAATATTTAATTTATCATGTCAGTTATAATAAACTTAAGTATCAAATGTTATCAACGTTTTGAAGATATTGCAATATTGCAAACATTTATGCTGGTTTTTTTTTCTGTTGGACGGCAATGTAATTTTATTGAAATAACATTTATAAAAAAAAAGGGGGGGTAGAGAGAATGTCGTAATCCATCATCGCAATAATGTGACAGGCAGATTTATAGCTGTTCACGACACGAGAGCTGGAATAATTCCCGGCACCTCCCGAGGTCAAGTGCTCTCGTCGTCGTCTCGACGCCTGAGGCGCCCCGGCGCTACGGATCCCCGGGCCGCTCGGGCCCAACTCACCGCCGCAGATATGGAAATGTGGTTTTTACCCCCTTCCGTCCCGGTGGAAAATTGCCCCCTCACGGAATTTATCGCTGCATTTTCCCACGCGCGCGCGCGCGATGCTATCAGGCCCCGCGTCGCAAAGGCTCGGCCGCATCCATCAAGAGGATGGAGAAGACCCGTGTCTCGGGAGTGCCGACACACACACACACACACACACCCGCACACACGCGCCTTAATGGTCTTCTCAAGCCGGAGCGCACAGCGATGCTGCGGCACCCATTACCTGTATCGCCACGCTCGGGGCCCCGGGCCCTTTCTCTAAATTACACGCTATTAAATAAACAGCGAATTAAATGTCGGAGCATGAAAAAAAGGGCATGCTTAATGATTTTACGAAGATCTGCCTGCGTGGGTTCTCCGGCAAGGCTGATCGTGGAAGCTGAAAAGGCGATTTTTTTTTTTCGTAAGTTCGTTTTTAGGCCTGCACGTTCACCTTAAATTCAAACTTCGTTGACCTCGTAAAATTGAACAGCTTAACATGAGCACGAAAATAACTAAAAAATCTACAGTTTTACGATTGTATGCTTTCTAATGTCACGAGAAAGGCGGCGGTTTCATTTGGTGAGTTTAAAACGTCTGAATTGTTATGACCGCGTGTTATTGACGGGGAATTATAACACCCTGATAACTATGCGGAAAGAAATCCCAGGTGTCGATGAATTTATTACTATGGTATCAGGAGTTAGCGACGTATTTGCAAAAATGATCATTTTCATTGTATTTCTTATTTTTTTATGGTTTTAGATAATTGCCCCAAAATGGCCATGCCTACATTTTCATGTTGTAAATTGTTTTCCAGAGTCTTTCATTGAGGATTCCATTATATACGCCTAATATAACTGATGTGTTTCGTCGGGTTTTGAGAACAAATTTCAAATTTGCGCTCTTCACTAAAAAGTGAATGTGAATATGCTGATTATTTAATCGTGCATAAATTATGCATGCATATCTACATTTTTATAATTTGCACTGTGCTACATGTAAACAGTTGAATAGCTTTTGCTCAGGACATTTTCTCTTAAAAACTATGATATGTGCTACCTTCCAAAGGAATTGATCCTTCTGAGGATGACGGGAACTCAAAGCTAGAGTGCACTGAAGTGAAGAGAAGAGATTTGGGTGGCTCTTAACAGCGAGTTCTTGAGAGCCGATGAGGGTGATTGAGGTGTGTATGGAGCGGCTTCGGAATGAAAGGACAGGGGAAAGGGGACATCCCCGAGAAAACCCGCCGACCAACGACATCGTCCAGCACGATTCCCACTAGCAAAAATCCGGTGACACGGCCGGGGATTGAACCAGGGCTTCTTCAAAGCAGGAGTCAGTCCGCGTATGTATTCTCACGGTCAATTCCAACAAAGATTAAGAAATTGCGAATATGTTTTTCTGTCTTAATTTCGAACCGTAACTTTTCGATGTATTTATATGCTCACAAAATGTTGCAGTGTTATTTCTACTAATGTAAATACTTATAATTATTGAAAATGAAAGGCCAAATAAGATGCATTTCATCTCACATTTACGCACAATAATACACAAAAGTAAAACATTTAAACAAAAACCCTAATTTAATAATAATTAATTAAATAAGTTTATTTTAAATGTGTTAGTCAAGTGAATCCAACAATAAATTCATTACCACCATACTTGTTAGTTAAAACAATCAATGTATTAAAAATCATAGAATTTAATAAATAAAGGACATTTACTGTATACTTTAACACGGTTTCCCTGCAATCTAAAATGAGACAGTGAAAATGGCCCCTAACCAGTAAAAAAAAAAAATGAAAAAAACTATAGTTCCATTGTAAGTTAGCAAAACCCGAATTTCATTATTTTGAAGTGTGATGTAAGTATTTTCTTAAGGCCAGCTAAGTAGCGTTGTTAAATGGCGGATGTTTGTGAACAGTGATAACCTAGTAAATTTTAATTAAATTATGAAGCATAAAAACCGTCTCTTATATCTGTCTTAAGGTATACTGGACGCAAGCGCTCTGCGATGTATGGTACGGTTCTGGCACGCCTGGCATCCTGGCGGGGATCGGAGATACAGATGTGCGTGCGCTCGACAGTTCGGTCATTGCACAGCCAACCAAAGGAACGAGACAAGTTCCACGACGGGGCAATGGACTCGAACATTCTTCAGACAAGATGGATGGTGCTGGCATGGAATGACAGAGCGTGNAGTTCCACGACGGGGCAATGGACTCGAACATTCTTCAGACAAGATGGATGGTGCTGGCATGGAATGACAGAGCGTGAAGTGGACAGAATTTTTACAGGCGAGAAGGGCGACGACGCTGCTGCTGACAAAGCCATGTGAGTGTAATTAGTGTTTTTTTTAATACTACTGCTGGTTGTTACAGAGCAACAGGATATAGATGTTTGCCGTGCTCGAGTGTCGGCTGTAGCTCGTACCCCGCGCACACGCAAGTTGAAGGTTAAGTAAGCAGTGCGGGTCCGCGCTCGAATGCCCGGACAAGTTGGAGAGACAGACGTGTGGATGNCAAGTTGAAGGTTAAGTAAGCAGTGCGGGTCCGCGCTCGAATGCCCGGACAAGTTGGAGAGACAGACGTGTGGATGCATGTTACTTTTATGTAGAGACGGGACCTGGCTACAATTTTTTTTATGTATGCGTATATAATTATTTTTTCGGAATGTTAAAAAAAGGTATTTTTTCGTGCTATTAATTTTTACATATTTATTTTACCAATTTAAGAAGTGTGCCTGCTGGATGTTATGCGATGATGATGAATTCATTGTCTGGAGAGTGCGCAGGCAGATGCGGGCATTTACTATATTTCTTCTCGTAACCATGCAATTGCTCTGCAGCCAGCAGCCAGGTGCGCGCGTGAAACTACATAGTGCGTAGGCCGATACGCGTATTTACTTTATTTCATCTCCTAACACTTCCCGTGCAATGGGGCTCGTGTGGTCTGGACGCCGGACTAGCGGCCGAAGGGTGGTCGGATTGAAACCCGCACGCCTCCTGCATTTTTTGAGTTCGCAAACACCTAAAAAAAATTTCCCTGATACTAGCGCGCCCCTGCAGGCGACGAGTGAACCAACACGCATGCAGAAAATGGCCGCGCCGATACCAGCGCCCCTAGCCACGAACTGTAGAACTTCAAACACTCTGGTGGCGGGCACGAGAATCAAAGATGACCACTTACAGCAGTCGACTGGTGGCGGTAATTCTAGATGGCTACCTACAGCAGACGACGATGGTGATGACATCCAAGATGGAGGAAGCGAAAAGAATGAGAGAGAGGAAAGGACGACAAGAGAAAAAATTAAGGAGACTGGAAGGAATATGAGAAAAACCCCAAGGGATAGAACGGACGCGAGAGAGAGGCAGGAAGTAATGAGAGCACATGAGAGAAAAAATACACAAGATGGAAAATAAAGGAGGCTGGGAGGAATACAAGAATATCGCACAAGGGATACAATAGGAGAGAGACAGAAAGAAATGCCAGAGCGTGAGAAAAAATAACATCGAAATGTCAGAGTAGTAAATTTTAATTAAATTATGAAGCATAAAAACCGTCTCTTATATCTGTCTTAAGGTATACTGGACGCAAGCGCTGTGCGATGTATGGTACGGTTCTGGCACGCCTGGCATCCTGGCGGGGATCGGAGATACAGATGTGCGTGCACTCGACAGTTCGGTCATTGCAGCCAACCAAAGGAACGAGATGAGTTCCACGACGGGGCAATGGACTCGAACATTCTTCAGACAAGATGGATGGTGCTGGCATGGAATGACAGAGCGT
>NQII01011987.1:0-26345 GCA_002778355.1 Clitarchus hookeri
AAAAAAAAAAAACTTAGCCGATGAAAAGATCTGATCAAGTACTGGTAGCAGCGTTGTATCTAATTCAGAAGGAAATTTTTTCTATTTTTCTAAGTTTATTACACATGGCGTTAACAGTAAGCACTGCCCCCCCCCCATGTGAAACCAAAACCTATGGTACGTTGCCAATAACTATAGACCTGGAAAATTCGCGGTTTCATTTCGAGACAAGCTGGAATTCGAAACACGTGTGTTTATAAAACTTCAGCCATTGGTCCACACGGTGTTTGACACCTCCTGGAGAAGGCTGGCCCAATGGCCTTCTACTGTGACAGCATACAACCAATGTGTGGTTGATACCGGCGTATTTGTACACAATACTAGAGAGTCTAGCCTGCAGGTCATTAAACTCGCGAATTTTTCTGGTCTTTACTAATAACACAAGGGTGTCCCATGAACGGTATCAAAACTTCTCAGTTTATCATATATAGTTACTGTATTAGCTTACAACGGATGTTACATGCAGACATCAGCTTGTGGTAAGACCACGGGAACTGCTAGCTAAATAATTAATTGTGCACACAGCATATTTGAAGATTGGTAGCAAATACTGCAAGCAGTTTCAGAATGAGGCACTGAGATATGTTTCTCAAAAGTATACTCGCAACAATTTTGCATGAATGGCGACAGCGTTTTTTTGACGTATATCACATTTCATTATATTGAAAAATTCACCTCAGATCTCAGAACACAGATAACATCAAATGTAACACAACAAACAGTTGAACAATATTAATCCAGATATTTAAAATTTTTATTTTGTAAATAGTTTTTTTATAATTAAATAAAGCGTCCTTTGAGAAACATACTTTAGAAAGTGGTGTGGACGTTACTGATTGTGACACATAATAAAACAGGGTGTGTGATATCCAGATTTACTGAAATCAACAAAAATAACAAAAATAACATTTTGCTTTTTCATGTAAACTTGTAGAATGTAGATGTTACAGCGATTTGTAGCTAGAAAACAAGCTTGTGGCATTTATAAGAGTCTTTCAACGTACAAATATATTTCACCCTTTCTAAAGGGGTCGTTTCACGCAATGGAAAACGTTCGCTTGTGTAAATGAAAGCTTGTCAAAATATAACTTTTGCTATGTATTACGCGATTTTGAGTGCCAATCACAATCAGTAAGAAATTGCGTTTTCCTGCTTTTCATCGTTCAAGTGTTAATGTGATAATGCTGCAAATGTAAATATGTTACTAATAAGCTAATTATTACACTCACTACAACAAAACAAGTATAATCGACATTAAAAAAAATTCAGTGACTCAATAATTATATTTAAATTCAATAAAAATGAATCAATATTATAGATAACAGTTTCAAACAAAAAGTATTACACGTGACACTTCTTAAGGAATACTATCTCTTTAAGAAATCTTGCCAACTTTAAAGTTTAATATTTTCCCCTAAAGATCAATATTAACATTTAAATTTTACAAAAAAAGTAAAAATGGATAAGGTTTTTTGAAAATTTCTAAACGTGGTAATCCTCTCGGAGAAAAACGGGCTGAATTTTTTTGTTTGAAACTTTTAATTTTAAAACTGTTGCAATGAGAAGGAGTTCCTTTAACATTGATTCTAAATTTTAAATTCCGTGGCTGCATGATTGGCAGGCAGAGCCCTGAAGGGTCGTCAAAACCTTTCCACTCTCCAATAAACAATCACAGGTCCGACAGGATAAATGTACTGTGCTTTAGCCTTTTAATCAGCACCTCTGCCTTCTAAAACTGCAGACACTCTATTTTGGAGTCATTTGCCAGTCTTCGTTGCATACCAGGGAAGGGTGGTCCATACTTCCTTAAACACAACCCCAAAACATTGTCATAGTACTAATTCTCGGGGGAACTTACGTAGCGTTGTGCGTTATCTACGATTTAGGGTAAGAAATAAAGCCAAACGATAAAAAAATCGAAACATTTAAATTAAATGAAAACTTTTCGAGAAACTTTTATTCCAGATTTAGTTTTAGCTATTCCCTTATGTTGATTTGTTTTTGTAATTAAATGTAAACCNACTTTTCGAGGAAATCTTATTCTAGATTTAAATTTAGCTGTTCCCTTGTGTTGATTTGTTTCTGTAATTAAATGTAAACCAGCAACATATGCATATAAGCGTAGCCAGGAATTATCCAAGTTAGGTGTGAAAAAAAAGGGGGGGAGGGGTGATACCCACTTTATACCCTCTGTCTGGCTTTTTCTAGCAGATTCAGAATAAAACGTCTCAACGAAAAAATTGTTTTAAATTATTTTAGTTTGATCCGTAATGTTCAGAAAAATCTGTCGGAATATTGAGGCATTTGAAACTAGGAAGCGCTAGTAACCTCGCGCTAGTGAGCAATTCAATTTCAAATATTTTGACTGACCGGCCTAAGGAAAAGGCTTAAAACACCCCAAGATATTGTTGTGGCAGCGAGCTGGGTAAACCTTCGGACTTGTAATCTGGTGGAACCTAGGTTCGAATCCCTGTCAGATCATCCTGGTTTTGGTTGTCTATGGTTTCCCCAGATCACTACAGGCGAATACTAGGAAGGTTCCTCACTACTCTCCAAAATTGTACCAGTGAGAGTTGAGCCAAATCAGTGAAAAAAGTGAGAATTGAGCAACTGATAATCAGTTTCAGATAACTAATCAATATAGTGTTTGAGTTTCACTGATTCATTTGTGAATTCCCACTGAATGTCAAGAATGCAACTACCATAAATCACTTGTTTCCAGTTAATTTGCTTGACTCGCCGGTGAGCGGTAGCTTATCAACTGACTTCCAGTGAACGTTGTTTCACTGATTGATATCAGTGATTCTGATTTAAAGTGTACTTTCTTTAAAGGTTCCTGCTTCGCTGAGCAGCTTGCTCCGTCTCTAATGACATCGCCGTCCAATAATTATTGAGCGTTACATATTTTTCATACCGTGCTACTAGGAAGGTGTTTTGTATTTATTTGATTTAAGGATAAATACTTCCTTAGCTACACACGTGGTTTCATAACTGGCACATGCATACTTAAGCAATAGGCGAAGAACTATTCGCATAGTACATTTATGGCGACTTCCAACTTTTTCTGAAACCCTGCTGAAGTTCTACTTTCAAACTATTCCTCCGTCACGTGCAAACAAGGCTTTAACTAAGTCAATACAATCACACCAAAGGGACAACGCACTCAGTTTAATACATTTTTTCATGACAAAATATTTCTTACTGGGCATTACCAAAACATCTATTTTCTCCGTGTTTTTATTCGCATTAATTATAAACGAAATGTTATAATTTATAAATATAAAATATGAGTGAAAGTCCAGTCTAACCAAGAACGAGATACTTTTATGTTAACGGAGAAATGAAACGCTTGTGGTACATGCGTATCTAGGAACCAAACGAGTCATAAGCGGGGGGATTCTTCAAAGGTTTGACTCAAAAGTGTGAGGATTCCGCGAAAGCACCATAGTTGGATTTTTGTAGTTGGTGCAGTCTAACCGATGTGATAGTAATGCGGAAGCAGGAGGATCCCCTCTCCCGAGAATACGAAATTTTGAATATTTTTCACAGTATGAAATTGTAGGAAATTCTATCTCTTGCTGGCTTCGCGTAAGGGCAATTTTTAATGACGTGATATCAAAATTTAATAATTCGAATGTTGTACCAACTAAACAAAATATTGAAATTTGTGTAGTGTGTATTTATTAACCTATTTATATATATTTCGACTTAAAATAAATTAGTGTCAGGTAATGCACGTAATATTTCATGAAAAAAATTATTAATTACTATTAAATTTTAACCTATGAAATTAAAATATTCCCGGGAATAAACCTCCAGATGTCAACTTCATAGGTCGATTTTAGCGAGTCTGTAATTTTGATAGCAATATATTCCCCCACCCTTCTCACAAAAAAATTCTTCCCTTCCAATTTCAATCGTCCCTTCCGAAAAATGCACCTGCGTACGCCACTGACTAGAACTTCGGCTTCCGGTTTTTACGTGGATTACGTGTTTTTCTCGCACGCTCGTGGGGTAATGCGCGCCGCACTCGCCGTCACGAAAACATCTACCGCGCCTCGGCCCGCCACTCAGTCGCCGTTCGCACGACGGACCGCGCGCGTGTTCCGATAGACGGAGCAAGGTTGCCCGAACATTAAAACTACATTGTTCTACAAAGCTCGCCTTATCGCTTCCAGTGATTGCGTCATCGCGTTTGAGACAAATTCCGGCGCGATTTACAGCACTTTCATTCTATCGCGCGCCATTGCTCCGAAACTACCAGTGCCACGGACACCAGTGATAGCTCGTTCGAAAGGGCTTGAAAGGGCTCTCCCTTTAACGCAACAACCATTGACCTACTCTGAAAAGTTTTGAAGCAGCTGCGCTTTGAACTCGTGAAACAGCATCGTGCCACGAAAGAAGAACAAGGATCCGAGTTTAAATCCGCTACAAAACCGACAACCGCCATTATCTTCGACAGAGCAGAGCCGCAGGTATAGAGAGAAGAAAAAATTAGAAGAATCGGATGACCAGGAAAGAAGTTACGGGGCTCCAAATACTAGCGCGCAGAACGAAAACGGCGCGCGCACCGCTTCTCCGCAGCCGGGTCCCTCGGGAGTGCCACCAAAACGACCGAGGATGTCGGTTATGTATTTGTGAAATTGAGACGAAGCTGACGAGACCACTCATGCCCCCCCCCCCCCATAATGGACCCCAACACAGGTCCTTCAATGCTGTTNACCCCAACACAGGCCCTTCAACGCTGTTACTAAAGCAACCAGGAGCGTCGTCGTGCTACTCTGGCACAGACAAACAGTTCACCAAGCTATTTCTAAACAATTCCTTCGGGCATGTGTGCGGTGTGTGCGATCGCCTCTGGCACAAGGATATGTCGAACTATGTGTTTCATTCATTATCCAATATTCTAACAAGACAGGCATGTAATCCATGTTCGGTAGGTGCCACAAACGGCGATCTACCAAGGGCAAGTTTTTTATTTTATACATTGAGGGTATATACATGGGAAAAAATGAGTCGATAAAAAGTTAAAAAAATCATAAAATTTTGAAGCTGACCCAAAAGTATGTAATAGGTATAATCGATTCTAATATCTCAAAAGGGCACACTCGAGTCAATATCGATATTTCCATGTGTTCTGTTCATAACATCGACATATCGCTATAGTGATTTAATTCTTCGTGTCCCCATGGAAGTTGAAGGTCAGCTAGAACTCTGGAGTGCTTTTTTTTTTTTTCTTAAAAAACACTTTAGGAATTTAAAAAATTGCTCGAAATATTACTTGTTAATTAATTATGTTAGGAAATTTATTTTATGGTTTTATGAATGGTTTAAAAAATTCTGTAATCAAAATACATGTTGGAAACACAAAAATTATTACTCAATCTAGGCAATTGGCGACAAATGCTTGACTCGAGGTAAATCTTCAATCATGAATCGCAATAACAATCATATGCCTACATAAAAATACTGACATGCCTAGCACAAACAAAAGAAATGTATTTATTAGTGGCTGACTTGTTGCCACCAATTCCTGTTATTCGTGTTTAGTAGTTTCGAAATCATAGACAGAACCATATTTTATCGTGTGCCGACATATACGTAGGCCGCTATGGAATACTGCTTCCAAGCGAATTTTGCACCGCGAAGAACACACAAGTTTGAAGCTTTGTGTGAGGGGTAAATCTGTAGCGAAATTTAATAATGTATCCAAAAAATATTTCATGCTTGCCAGAAAGAACAATATCATATAATATTATTATTGCGAAAGGTGTTTCTGTACACACATTGCAACGCCGGTGACCAAAAGTAGGTCAACAGGTATGCGACACAGTTTCATGAAAATTCTTATCAAATGTTTGGTAACTGTGTCTCTTATGGTCGTTCTACGTAAGAAAACGGACTCGGAAAAGCGAGCGGAACAAGCCGACGACTTGGGATGAATCGTAACCATTCTACAATACGAAGAAACGTACAGTCTTGCAACTTACGAAATCAAAAATACTCAACTGTTGCAAATTACTGATATAGGTTTCATAATATACACATCTCATTTTGCATAATTTTACAGTGTNAAAATACTCAACTGTTGCAAATTACTGATATAGGTTTCATAATATACACATCTCATTTTGCATAATTTTACAGTGCTTAAAAATACGTAAATACTACTGCCGAACAATGTGCACTCATTTATTAAAACAAAAACGATAATCGCCACGGCAAATGACAACGGAAACAAACGTCAATACGTGAGTGTATCCATACGTTATCTGCATCCACGTGCGTGTCATTGTAGAACACGCCGTAAGGGGGAAGGGAGGGGGAATGATGAGAATGAAATGAGGCCATGGAAACTCGTGTAAAGTGGAGACAGAAACGTAATAGTTAACAGGGAAAAGTTTTCAAACTCAAAGTTAATAATTTTGATCGCTATAGTAACCACACGAGTACGAGTGAGAAATGACATGACAATATAGCCAACGAAATATCCCAACACGATGTCTGAACAGTGATCAGAAACGTGATAGTGTTGACATTAGCCGCGTGAGGCAGCACGTTTCAGAGACTGTTAACTACTTACGTTGAGAAATCCCGCGGTAGATGGTAGCACAGGTGAAAAGCATCTCGGACGTGGACATTGAAGTTGAGCATCGAAAGTTTAATAATCGATTATTAAATTGAAAACAAATCGATACAAACACGATGTTTTGATATTTGTAACCGATTGCCGGCCTCTAAATAATCGATTACCTACTTATCGCTAATTATAATGACATATTCTTTGTATTTGTCAGAGAATAATGGGAATCTCCACATCAGAATATAAAAAAAGATCATTAGCACAAGTTTGGAAAAATAACACATACTTATAGCCAAATAAAATTACAAGTTTTCCTGAAAATGTGGATTCGACATTTAAATCAAAATAAAAATGAACTTCTTTCCGTTTTCTTAGCAAACAAAATGTAATGTGTTATCATTTAAGTGTTACTGTTATCTGCAATGAGAAGTACTTAATCATTGACGCGAAGTGTGCAGCGAAGTTCAGTACACGTTCCTGTCGTAGTTCCACTCGTGTCTGGGTGGTATGATTTAAAGATACGGCAGTCTGAAGAAAGCCGGTTTAACGATATTGGAGAAATCCAAAAAAATATTGACAGCATGCGTGTTACCTTGAAAATACCACTCAGTCCTCGCCTGGTGTATGTTTCATTTTCTCAGATAAACATAGTGGGAAATTGTATTCCAAAGATTCTTCAATACAGTTCAAGCGCCGCGTAGCCGGGCCCCCTAATTGAAGCCCCTAGAGGGCAGCAACCTGGCGTACGTCTGATCACTGCTGGCTGCCTACCTCGTGGGGAGTTCTTGCCCCAGACTGAGGGGAATTTGTCGAAACGCCTGATACCAAGGACAGACGTGACGTGATGGACAGACCAGCTTCCGTATTCCTTAATATATTTCATACAGATCATCTTGCCGTCAGGGATGCTGAAATTCGTGGATAATAAATAAATATAAAAAAATCAATTTTTAAAATTCTTATTCAACTGTTTTATTCCCACATTAATTTGCGGTTTCGGGTGCTGAAAATAAGTAAATGTTTTAACGTGATGTACATACGTTGACAAAGAGCATGTCTCACTATCATAACCAATAAGTTGTAGGTCTTGCTTTCGGCGATCAGTGATATGAACATAAGCCACTAGCACGTTTTACGAACCATTTATCCCCAGAGAAGCTCATTGGCCACTGAGTCTCGCAGTGTACAGTGCTGGTCAAATGTAATTAAATATTATTGTGTAATTTTTGAAGAATTTTTTTTTTAATTTACTTAAGTGCCGCCTTGGATTCGGGCGGTGTTAGCGCCAAAGTTTTGAAAAAAATTATAATCAATGAGGTAATTTTAAGTTTTTGAATTTTTTTCTTATTAAAATTCTGGAAGTAATTGACATTACTACGACAATTATAATCCCATTTTAAATTAAATTACATTCATATTCAATTCTAAAACATCCTCTCGCGGCTCGTCCTTTGACAACATGGCAAGAGCTTCTCGATGTAGGACTTCATGAAGCCTGCTGGCACACTAACTCCCACGAGTAATGACAAATTAAATGCGTATGTATGTATACATACGTAGCGTGTGTACATATCCACATACACATGTACATGGTATGTATATAGATAGCTTATACACACAGTTGTATACTGACAGGCTGTTATGAATCTGCACGATCCCGCGTCCCTTTGTTCCGTAACCCTAGTCTCTAGCTGACGTCATATTATATGGTTCTACCAACAGCTTATTGGCTGTAGGTCATTACATACACCAACCAGTCGACATGAAATAGTGGGTTTGAGGGCCACCATAAGACGTCAGATGTTAGGCAATTTAAGCTGCAATGTGGATAGCAGTAACGTTTATGTTAATCTTTATCATGTAAATTAACCGTTGTGAGCACTGCGACAGGTAGTTTTAAGAATATTATTTTCCCGTAAAACAATTACACATAGGTATTTTTTATTATTTACTTTGAGTTTCGTGGTTTAAATATTAAAACAAACAATTAAATCAAATTAAAACATGGAAGGTGATGAAAATATGCTTTAAGTTGTTAGTACAATATCAACTGTGACACAATAACAGAAATAAGACTTATATGTGAACATATAATTTTGATTACATAAGTATAGTTAATATAAAATAAAATAAAATAATTGTAAAACAATTTGCAATCTGTTACTTCTTAACATTTTTTATAAGTAAATATTAAAATTTTTTGGAAATGACGGAGTTACAGATCTGTTTCTGTGTAGAGATTTTGATACATTCCATACGTAGACTCAATTTTTATAAAATATAATTTGACAACTGTGATGTGTATAACACACGCAGTGGTGCCAACATGCACTAGCTGTATTGTAAGGGATCACGGGAGAGCCTATTGAATGGAGAGTGGAGTGGAGATATTTAGGCATAGGGGTATTGAGAACCGATAAGGGTGAATCGAGGTGTGTACGGATTGAAAGGGCAGGAGGAAACGGGAGATTTCCGAGAAAACCCCGCTGACCAATGGCATTGTCCGGCACGATTCCCGCGTGCGAAAATCCGGAGAGCGAGTCTGCCTGGAATCGAACCCGGTTCACCTTGGCGGGAAGCGAGTAGTCTGACCACTACACCATCACGGCCCCCAGAACCAATTCGAAACACATCACCGGAGATGTAGCGCAGAGGCTTTTAAACATGTATTTCTGTAGCTTACATGTGTCGAGACCTGAAAAATTCGCGGATTCATTTCGGGACAAGCTAGAATTCGAAACACGTGTGTTTATAAAACTTCAGCCATTGGTCGACACGGTGTTTGTCACCTCCTGGAGAAGGCTGGCCCAATCGTCGCCTTCTACTGTGACAGCAGACAACCAATGTGTGGTTGATATCGGCATATTTGTACACAATACTGGAGAGCCTAGCCTGCAGGTCATTGAACTCGCGAATTTTTCTGGTCTCTAGTTATAGGATATTCTCGGCAGAGAGAGCACTTTTTGAGGTACTTCCAAATTTTTTCTGCAAGCCAATTTTTATGGTTTAGCAACTTTTTAATATTAACATTTTCATGTGACTAATAATACGGTGTGTACTTTCACCACTCCCAAAAGTTAATGTCTGAGGTTGCAATAAAACATATTTATTAGTGTTTAATGCCTGTTGGGAGGGACTTAAACAATTCTCTCTTTATCGTGAACAGCCTTTAGTGGACTTTATTGCCAAACAATTTATTATTATGGCAACAGGCAGTCCTAAAGGAAATTAGTCAATACAAACATTTTTTTCAATCATGAACATTCCTTCGAAGATTTTCTTTAACTGCTGTGAAATATACAATTCTACGGCTTAAGAAGAAACTGTATTTCATCTCATCAAACTCGATCAGTTGTTTTTTATAATTGTAGTAAAAAGTGTTTTGTACTGCAGGAGTGCTCTTTCTCAACCTCGGCAAATTACTTTCTGAAAAACTGTATGATGAACTGAACTTGTCCAGCGTGCTTAGAACCCTTACATACATTGTTTAAGCTCAAACAAACAAACAAAACTAAAGAGAATTGTAACACCGAGAGAAAGTATGACAACAGAAATCGGGGGTGTTTTATTTCTCGTCTGGTAAAGAAATCGAAAAATTTCCAAATTATCGCAAAACAAAGACGTGATATTTTTGAAGAAAACGCACACACTCGCATACGCCCATATTATGCACTATTAAAACAAATAAAAACCAAATATCTTAGTCGAAACTTTCGGCACGTTTTATTTACTAACCTATGTGTGTTTATATATTTACACTGACAAAAGTGAAGCATCCAGAATGAGTGGTTCAAATAGAACGTAACTTGGAACACATGGGTACCAACGTTGGGTTATCTGTTAGTAGAAAAAGTTTCATTATTTTATGTTTTGTGCCACACAGTCCAACGAAATAAGAAATTGTTTAAAATGTTTTGCGCAATCGGATGACAAATAAAATATTTTCCGTTTTCTGAACATGATAATTGAACACTGAATAATTTCCAAAAGCGAAACACATAACACTGAGAAAAAGTGTCGCGAACTACGTCAATATGTGTAAACAAATATTTGATGTTTTTTAATTGTTAGTATAAATACAACCTACATATTATTTATGTGTTGTTTTTTCTGAGTTTCTTACAATAAGTTCTATTAAGCGTATTTTAAAGAATAAGTTACAGAATGCGTGGCAGTAGTTTGACAGAAGTGCCATTATTATTGACTCAATCACTATGAATATGTGCTTGGAATTATATTAAACTATTTGATTACATTACTTGCAACAGAGTAAAAGCGAAAGCTTCATCTACTGTTGTGTTATTCTGAAACAACTCACAATATTATTGCTTGGTCGTAATATTGTTGGTTAACAGGAAGGATAACATATTTTATCTAGTTCTATTTTGTTGCAGCAAAGTGTGATAATTGCTGCAAAGCAGAATAATTTCATCCACAAATTTGAAGGTTGTTTTTACACGACCTTACTATGTAAGCAGAGCTAGCTCACACATTGATATATTTCTCACTTCAGGTTAAGCAATGAAATACATATATTTTACTTTTTTTTTTTTTTTTAATTTTCTCGTGAGTCAGTGTATTTTGATGTAAATAATTTTTATAATATGTTCAGAAGGTTCAATAACTACTCTTTAATTTGCACAAAATTTATTATTTCCGTATATTTGGTTTACCAAACTGTCAGCAAACATCATTTATACATAAAAAATATAAATAAATTAAATAAATAATATAATAAATAATTTATTATATATATATAAAGTTATTTACAATACGCTGGTCACAAATAAGTCGGGAAGTGTTCTCAAATGTCGAATGAAAACATTTTGTGCACTCTGATATTCTTCGATAAACATAATAAATGTATTTACTACACGAAATATAGCTCACTCGCTATAATTAACATACAATCAAGTATCTCACAACAGTTAAGCTTGAGATAGATAAAGCTACAATAATGACAGCAAACTGCTTCTCAATGGAATTACTAAATTTTACTTAGGAACTACGCTGAAAATTATGTTTATTGGTTGTTTTCATGTATGCATCAAATTAAAAAGAAAAAATGCTGTAAAATAAAGCACGAAAAGGGAATACAATATATTACATTATTGCGAAGATAGATATGGAAGGAAAACATTTAAGGCTTAGCCTAACCCTTTTTTTAGATTTAATTCCAAGTCATCTAGCTCTTTCTTTGATAATTCTTGTGAGGAAAAATGAAAAACAATACACCAAACACCATTTTCATTAAAAATCTGGGATCTGAAAGAAAAAGAAACTAAACCTAGTTCATTTTTAAACTCGGAACAAAAGTACGGTATATATTTTAGTTTTCGCATTATCATTAATAAGTTTTTTTTTTCCTACAAAATGATAGCGAAAAAAACAACTAAAAATGTTCTACTTCGCTTAGTAGGCCATTAGTTTTAGCTATTATATAAAAAACGTGTAAGATAATACATAAATAACTATGAAGTTTAGTTGAAAGGAGAAAAAATGAAGCACTTCTATTCATTGACTGTTGGTAGCAACTCCCTAGTAGGTTTAGTTTTATTTTTCTTCAGATCTCAAAATAAGTTAATAAATATAACTCGCTAGCAACTGTATTAGTTCACTTAACTAGAGTAGCACTTGTGTGATAAAAATATAGAAAATGTATGTTTCTAAAAATACTAATTAATTAGCAGAAACATCACATCAGTCACAAGTTCTGCGAATCCCACCTATTCAGTGTGTCAGAGAAAACTTACTGGCCTTGGTGGATCGCATTAGTTTCACAGTATTAGTTTACGAAAAATGGTGGCAGCAGTTGCTTGANTTAGTTCACTTAACTAGAGTAGCACTTGTGTGATAAAAATATAGAAAATGTATGTTTCTAAAAATACTAATTAATTAGCAGAAACATCACATCAGTCACAAGTTCTGCGAATCCCACCTATTCAGTGTGTCAGAGAAAACTTACTGGCCTTGGTGGATCGCATTAGTTTCACAGTATTAGTTTACGAAAAATGGTGGCAGCAGTTGCTTGAATAAAAATAAATGCACTGTGATAGGACTGCCCAAGTTTACTACTTTTAACATAAAACACTCAGAATATTATTTTAATTACATGGGTTTTTTAATAAATATAATCCCTGTTTTAACGCAATTTTAAGTTTGTGAAATTTTCTTTAAGTATTTGATTACAAATATTTTGCAGCTAGTTTATTTTTGCAAACGTACAACAAATAAAAGTTCAGATAAGTTATTTTACAGTTTTCCATCACCAAACTGCACTATTAAAGACGTAAAAACAAAATTTAGAAAAATGCAAATTTTCATTTCGTATACCAAAACTATCGTAAATTTACTTATTCTTACTTCACAAATTTAAACTATCACAAATTTATTTAAAACTTGTAATGGTTAAAAATTTTATAGCGTTGTCTAGCAGGATTTCACGTGGTTTCTCCAGCGTCGAGGATCAATTTTTCTTTTCGACTTGTTTGGATGTTGTTGGGCCATTTTATGGGTAGTTGTCTCCTGTTCGTTGAAAGAAAACTACGGCATATCAAATAAACTTTAGTACAGTGACAAAAACAAATACTACATAAAAGCACAAGTGTTTGGAGTATGCTGCGTCTTCTAATAATAAAGGGAAATTTTGCGGAGCATCTAGTGATAGCTCTCCAGCAACATGAGTGGATGCATCCGCAGATAAAATCAAAGAGCCAGTGCTGCAAAAAAAAAAAAAACTGACAGCCAGAGACATCTGTGAACGTTCTAAACAATCCAATAACGATATCAATTGGCACTTGTAGGTACATTCCGAAGAAATGAAATGCAGTAACTTAAATGATGCTGTACGGCATCGTCGTTATGGAAATGGTTAATTGGGCACATGCGAGCGCCCGGCTTGGTTCCTTCTTTATATCTCCCCTGTGCCCCTAACGCCACATGAGAAAAGATTAAAATTGTCGCGGCTTCAATGAATAATGACACTGTTAGAAATATAAAAGCGTTACTATTACGTGAGTTCTCAAACCTTAACAGCTACATAACCAGACGACACCAATTTCAGAAACTGCCAATTTAAAAACTACACGTTTTTAAATTCTAAAACTACTTTGTTCAATTCATTGGAAACTTGACGGTTGGAATCGAATACTATGTCTACACCAAACTGTGCGTAGTTACAGGCAGGATATATATATATTTTTTTTTTCAAAAGTTGAGTTTAATACGTTTTCTTACGTGATCTACGTTTTTATCAGACCAGAACGATTAAGAGCTTATATTATATTACCCATGGTAATTTCCAACGTTTCTGGAACCGTACTACAGTTAAACTTTCAGACTACCTACAACGCATCCTTTCACCACCTGTGAATAAAGCGTTAGCAAGTCTGAAAAAACCACTAACTGGGTGGTAGGGGTGGGGAAAGAATAAAAAATAAGTACTTTTTAGACCTATCGTAAATATGTGCTTTCAACAACGTTACGTGAAATCATAAATGTACAGGTAATAAACTTTTCCTGCACAAATAACGCAGAAATCTATATAATGATATTTTACGCAATAAATGTTATAATTTATAAACAAAAGATAAATAAAAAGTTTATGTAACCAATAAATAAGGATTATTAATTTTAATGGAATTGTGAAACGTTTGTGATATATGCCCGATTTAGGATACAGACATGTTACGTATACGTTGGGTGATTTTTTTTTAAATTTAGATTAGACAGTGTGATGATACCGTGTTTAAGACGTTCAGGTTTATATGAGCACATTCTAAATCAGCCTTTGAAAAAAGTCACTGCTCCTACCTGCTCATATGTATTTTAATGGACACATTGACTGGCGTGCGACCAGCTAAGTTGGTAACGAAGGCGAGAAAGTAGTTCCATTTTTAACGTTGAATTAAAAGTGTTTAGTATTCATCTTGGAATAATGAAATTATTTACTTCGCTTTCTGTTTTTTTAATCCACATAAGTGTAAGAGTCAGAAAACTTTTTAAATATTCTCTTTTATTATAATTTCATTATTTCCCCTACCGGGCGCATGAATACAGTGATCAGGCTAACGACAATGTTAAATGTACACGGGGTGGACGAATACACAATGTGCATGCAAGTAGATCTTAAGCAGGGCTTTCAGTTTGCCGTGAACAACCTTTATATATTTTCACCGACTGCCAAGAACCTTTTCGATTACAGAACCGCAGAACACGTACAAAAAAATTAGAAGGAAAAAAAAAGGACTTGAAACTTGTTTCGGAGGCCGCGGCTGACCGGCTGGCCAGGCGGTGAGGTTTCGAGGTTAGCAGGCGACGAACGTGCGCGCGCGGACTGCAAACGGATGTAGAGTTCCGCGGATGAGAAGTAGACGATGAAACCGCTCGCGTCACAAGTGGAGAGAGTTTGGTGTCAAGTATACTCTCGCCACCTTCTTCACGCCTGACCCGGCCGTTCTGCGTTCCTGCACGAAGTACGGGAAGAACTCAGAGGCGAAACATCCCCCCTTATGCCGCGAACTCGAGCCCGCACACGTCATAATCCATTCACGAATACCACACGCTTATTCTGAACACCTGCTGAAGTTATATGCCCAAGATATTCCTTCGCCTCGTGCAAGCAAAGTTTAACTAAATCTGGGTAGTTACACCTAAGGACAACGCACCCCGCATTCTTGCGCAGCTCAGTTGCAATCATAGTTTGCATGATAACTACTTCTTGNACAACACACATGTTTTCTCACTGGTTTTTTTCATATTATTTATAAATGATGCATTCTAATTTATATATAAAATATAAATACAATTTCAATATAACCAAAAATTTACTTTTCTGAAAAAAGTACAACACTCCTGTGATACCTGGCATATTTGGTAAGCAACCAAACATATGGGGTGATTTTTTTCAAAGGTTTTATTCTAAAAGTGTGAAGTAACCGCGAACAGACCATAGTTAAACGCAACACCACAGAGTCGATAAGTACACAATTACGAAATAGCGAAGTGTGGACGAACCCTTTTTCTGATTGGCTGCCGGAGTCTCTTGGAACGGGCCTTGTGTCTGATTGGCTACCGCGTGCCGCGAAAGGTTCCCTATTGGCTGGGCTGCCGGCTGGCGAGTAGCTTACCAGGCGCTGATTGGTGAACGGCGTTCCAACATGTTGCTGGCCAGTGGCGCCATCTTGGTGGTGTGTGTAGCTGCTGGAGTTGGTGCAATAAGTGGCTGTTTCGCCTCTGTATCCACAAGTTCTCTGTGGCAACGCTTTTCTGTAAGTCGCAGATAATCCACAACATGGCGTAGAACTTGGACGAGAATATAATGTACCAAAAATGGGAAATTCAATTTTCTGGATACGCCATATTCGTTGACAGTTAGTTGTTATTTCTAGCGTTCTTGTGTGTTTTTTGTTATGGCTGACTATTTCCTTGTATACAATTGTTAGTAATTTTCCTGCATATTTATCAACGACAACCAACAATGGCTCGTTTTTAAATCTTTTAAAAATGCACTGTCCCTCTGGCACACTGAATGGCATACGCCCAGGGAAGTTGGTAACGACAGAGGGAAAGTAGTTCTATGCCGCAATGTTGAATAACAAGTGTTACGTAAGCATTTGTAAATAATTAAATTATTAGTTTTTCTTTCTGTTTTAAGGTATTTTTAGAAATGTAAGAATTAGGAAATTTGTAAAACATTTACTTTCGAAATAGTTCCACAGTTTTGCTTGACCGGCGCATGAATAATGTGATCAGGCTCACGGCAGCGTTAATTCCACATATGGCGGAAGAATACACAATGCGCGTTCAAGTAGATACCAAGCAACGCTTTAGAAATTGCTCAGTTTGCCGTGAACGGTCTTTACAAAACTGCTCTTTGCGCGTTTGCTCAAGAAGTGTCCGTCCTCAGTTGAGGAGAATATTCGTGAACAGGAATCATCTCCGCTAGATCCTGAGAACATTTGTGTTGTGTCCTCGGGATTTTAAGGCCAGGAAGTACGTGAGTCTTGTTTTCCTAGAGATTCATTTAATTCCCACGGACGAATCCGTTATTCCCTCCAGTACGTGGGAACGGAAAAGCAAGAATTTTTACCTCTCTACCACGTCGCACTCGTCCGTGTGGTCTGTATTTTTTTCCCCTCCTTCATTCACCGTTATGTTGACATCGCAGAGTTGGACAACTGCGGTAACACGATGTCTGCATCTTCGTTCACTCGCGGCCGCACTGCGCACAGAACACACTGCAGAAGGAAACTTAAAAATTTATTAGCTACACAACGAACATATTTGACCTATGTACAATATAGGAAGTTCACTGTGTATCAGTTTCACATTGTAAAAACGCTTACTTCGCCGGGAACACCTGATTGGTTACTGCAAAGAAANGAACCGGGTTCAATTCCCGGCCTGGTCACTCCCGGATTTTCGCATGTGAAAATCGTGCCGGACGATGCCGCTGGTCTGCGGGTTTTCTCGGAGATCTCCCGTTTCCCACCGCCCTTTCATTTCGGCGCTGCTCCATACTCACCTCAATCGCCCTCATCGCCCAAATCTCTTCATTCATTCTTCATAACTATTTCTTACTAGCCGTTCACAACACACTTGTTTTCTCACTGGTTTTGTTCATGTTATTTATAAATAAAGCATTCTAATTTATAGATAAAATATATATACAATTTCAATATAACCAAAAAAGTTACTTTTCTGAAAACAAGTATAAGACTTCTGTGATACTTAGCATATTTGGTAAGCAACCAAACATGTGGGGTGATTTTTTTCAAAGGTTTTATTCGAAAAGTATGAAGTAACCGCGAACAGGCCCAAGTTAAACGCAACACCACAGAGTCGATAAGTACACATTGACGAAATAGCGAAGCGGTTCCTTGGATGTGGACGAACCCTTTTTCTGATTGGCTGCCGGAGTCTCTGGGAACGGGCCTCGTGTCTGATTGGCTACTGCGTGCCGCGAAAGGTTCCCTATTGGCTAGGCTGCCGGCTGGCGAGTAGCTTACCAGGCTCTGATTGGCGTACGGCGTTCCGACATGTTGCTGGCCAGTGGCGCCATCTTGGTGGCGTATGTAGCTGGAGTTGGTGCAATAAGTGGCTGTTTCGCCTCTGTATCCACAAGTTCTTTGTGGCAACGCTTTTATGTAAGTCGCAGATAATCCACAACATAGCGTAGAACTTGGACGTGAATATAATGTACCGAAAATGGGAAGTGCAATTTTCTGGATACGTCATCTTCGTTGTAGGTTAGTTGCTCTTTCTCGCGTTCTTGTGTTTTTTTTTTGTTATGGCTGACCATTTCCTTGTATCCAATTGTTAGTAATTTTCCCTCATATTTATCAACGACAATCAACACTGGCCCGTTTTTAAATCTTTTAAAAATGCACTGTCCCCCTGGCACACTGACTGGCATGCGCCCAGGGAAGTTGGTAACGACAGAGGGAAAGTAGTTCTATGCCGCAATGTTGAATAACAAGTGTTAAGTAAGCATTTGTGAATAATTAAATTATTTGTTTTTCTTTCTGTTTTAAGGTATTTTTAGAAATGTAAGAATTAGGAAATTTGTAAAATATTTACTTTCGAAATAGTTCCTCAGTTTTACTTGACCGGCGCATGAATAATGTGATCAGGCTCACGGCAGCGTTAATTCCACATATGGCGGAAGAATACACAATGCGCGTTCAAGTAGATACCAAGCAACGCTTTAGAAATTGCTCAGTTTGCCGTGAACGGTCTTTACAAAACTGTTCTTTGCGCGTTTGCTCAAGAAGTGTCCGTCCTCAGTTGAGGAGAATATTCGTGAACAGGAATCATCTCCGCTAAATCCTGAGAACATTTGTGGGTGTCCTCGGGATTTTACGGCCAGGAAGTACGTGAGTCTTGTTTTCCTAGATATTCATTTAATTCCCACGGACGAATCCGTTATTCCCTCCAGTACGTGGGAACGGGAAAGCAAGAATTTTTACCTCTCTACCACGTGGCACTCGTCCGTGTGGTCTGTATTTTTTTTCCCTCCTTCATTCACCGTTATGTTGACATCGCAGAGTTGGACAACTGCGGTAAAACGATGTCTGCATCTTCGTTCACTCGCGGCCGCACTGCGCACAGAACACACTGCAGAAGGAAACTTAAACATTTCTTAGATACATAACGAAATTTTTTGACCTATGTATAATATAGGAAGTTCACTGTGTATCAGTTTCACATTGTAAAAACGCTTACTTCGCCGGGAACACCTGATGGGTTACTGCAAAGAAAAAGTTGTTTAAATATGGACCACTGCAAAGTAGTCTTGCCACAAACAAAAATATTTGTTTCATATATGTATTAGTAGGGTCAGTGACTTTCCGCGTAAAAATAGGAGCACGCGGTAGACTTCAATACTATATAAANGTAGACTTCAATACTATATACACACCTCAGCTGTTGTTATACCTCCATTGGCTGCTGGTGCCGTGTCCGTCTTTGACCAAGCCACTCAGGACTAAGTAACTCCGACACTGAACCTTCGTGATTCGTGTGCAAACGGTTAACACGGGCCAGAACATTTTTTATGTAATCAAAGAAGCTGGATGACCCTACAGTGCTTTGGACTGTATTTTGTCTTGAAATCTTTTCGCGAAATATCACTGCCCCTATGTATTAGTGACTATGATAACCTTGCATTGTCGTTACAATAGCTAGCAGACATCTTTGTGGTAATGTCAGTTACAATATAAAGAAAATCTGTGCCGTGAAAAACAACCGGAATTAGTAAATAAGAGAGAAATATGAATATTTCAAAATATTATTCACTAAAATATAAAAAAAAAACCGCTAGGAGGACTCTAAGACTTAAACCCGCACACACCATGCTGCTATCATATCGCCCTTTACCATACGACCACTTCTCGTTTTGTGTTTAGATTACGTTTGATAGGTAGGCTATGTCAGGTAGCAAGGTGGAGAAATTTGAGCGGCTCTTAACAGCGACGTCTTCAGAGCCGATTAGAGTAAAGCGAGGTGAGCGTGGAGCTGCCCCAGAATGAAAGGGTGGGGGAATCAGGAGATCCCAGAGAAAACCCTCCACCAAGTGGCAATGTTCGACAGTAGCATTAACCAGAATAGAATGTCAGCTCTTGAGAAGAATTAAGGTTAGTTATTTGGAGAATAACTGCACTTCAGAATGACGTTAAACGTCCGCAGATGGACTGTAAATTTCCCCAGTTGCAGTTTCGTAACTGCAAAATATATTGTTCTATCGATGTTTCCGTCGGGACAATAGTTACGCACTGAAAACTATACGGTACGAGAAAAAATAGATACCACTAAATTGTTGACATTGCGTACGAAGTAAATTTTGTTTACTGCAAAATAAAGTAGCAAAAAATTTGTTTTATTTCTTGGCTAAAAAGGAACCTAATATAGCCATAAAACTAAATCGTGTAAAGATAACAATTAACAGCAAAGTTGTGTTTCTATAACCTTCTCTTTTGATTAAAGCAATATTGTGTTACTGTTATCACGACAGCCTCAACGAAGCGGTTTTCTTTAACGTACAGAAAAAACCTTTGAATGGGGGTTTTTTTTTTAGTGCAGGCAGAGAAATTTTAGCGGTGTTGCCGCGTGATATTCTAATTACGATATGTGTTTTACTTTATCGTTAATACGTGTATGGGATGAGAGATTAATAGGTTGGGACGGATGGGTGGGAGATGGCGAAACTACCAACTTTCATATCACGCACGTACAATGGCGTGAAAAATTTGGAAACAATTTCGTACAACGTTGGTGCAGTTTTTCTATTACACTCATTAAAATAAATCACACAAACATTTAAAAAAACCCTGTAGCATCAGGTAAAAATCGGCATTTTAAAACCTTCTGAAAATATAAACAATGCTTTGCGACAGAAATTTTTTTTTAAGTTTTGGGGAGAGGTGGAGAGGTTTGGGAGGCTCGTAAAACGAAATAAAAAGAGATTAAAGTTTANTTTTTTTTTAAGTTTTGGGGAGAGGTGGAGAGGTTTGGGAGGCTCGTAAAACGAAATAAAAAGAGATTAAAGTTTAGGAAAACAAAAGGAAATACTTTAATTATGTGGCGATCCGATAAATTGTGGAAGTGAAATTATATACAGCAGGCTAATAATTAGGTCGTTCCGTGCGTGGTATGAAATAACCGACACTGTGACTCATTAAAAATCTCTTCCTTATGTCACTCAGGTTTTATAACATTTTATACTACTACCTATAATAGAATTGCTTACACGTAAACACTTAAAATTTTTTTCAAGAATCCGCTAATATTCAACATGTCGTTTTCTCCTTATTCATCTTAAAACGCTGACACACATCTTCATATACTAGTTTAAATTCCAGTGACAGATGTAAAAAGAAGATTACTGAAAAAAAAAAAACAAGATGTGATTTTGATATAAAATCAATTTCTAGCAGACGCATTAGACTACGTGAGCTTATTTGTTGTTTTTTCTAAGAATAAAGAAAACCAATTNAAAATCAATTTCTAGCAGACGCATTAGACTACGTGAGCTTATTTGTTGTTTTTTCTAAGAATAAAGAAAACCAATTTCATCCTCTACTTAACAGCCCAGTGTTTTTTTTACGCAGGTAAAAGTGTTTTTTTACACAGGTAAAAGTGTTTTTTTACACAGGTAAAAGTGTTTTTTTACACAGGTAAAAGTGTTTTTTTACACAGGTAAAAGTGTTTTTTTACACAGGTAAAAGTGTTTTTTTACACAGGTAAAAGTGTTTTTTTACACAGGTAAAAGTGTTTTTTTACACAGGTAAAAGTGTTTTTTTACACAGGTAAAAGTGTTTTTTTACACAGGTAAAAGTGTTTTTTAACACAGGTAAAAGTGTTTTTTTACACAGGTAAAAGTGTTTTCAATCAAGACGATAAAATGCATGCCTGGTAACATTTTAGTTTTTCTTAACCAAAATTATCGTTTTAATTTTTCGCAAGTGGGGATCGTGCTGGACGTTGCCGCTGGTCGGCGGGTTTTCTCAGGGATATCCCGTTTCCCCCCGCCGTTTCATTCCAGAGCTGCTCCATACTCACCTCGATTCACCCTCATCGGCCCTCAAGACCTCGCTGTTAGGAGCCGCCCAAATCTCTTCCCTCACGCACTCTCTTTAAGTTGGTACTTCAGGAAAGATAGTAGACTGTTACACTGGCGTTTTTTATGGCCACAGATAATACTGAGAACGAAACTCTGCTATGGTAACTTGGTGTAAAAACTTTACACACGCATTATAAAAGAAATCGGTACGTGTGGTTTCCGAACTGCCTGACACTGCAACGACCTTGCATTCCAGCGCCGCTCCATTCTAGGGTCTCATTTCTGTCATGCCCGGGGATGACGGTCACCTACGGGTCCCAGCTGGAAAGACCGTCACTCGGAGGGTGTTGCCTTGCCCTGGGTGCACTCCCCACACGCCGTTTATTTATTTTTTACTGCAACGTTTACAAATCGTGTAATTTCTTGTCGTCACGTGACGGGGCACAAGCAATTCCTCGGCACGCCGTCACACTAGGTGACTTCGTGTTTCATCGCTCGCTTCTCACGTTTTGTCTCGGCTGCGTCGCGTTGTAACACACTTGGCGCCGGCGTCAGTGTACGTTCCAGATATGCTGCTTTAATTTCACTCATATGTAGTGCTCCTGTAATCACCAGTCGTAAACACTAGAATGAAAACGGGGTCCCTGTGGCGTAACGGTAACTGCGAGAAAGTTCTCGGCTGTAGGTCACTGGATCTAGTCCGATCTCTGCAACACATTCACGTACCTATAAAATACAATTAATCGTTTTGCAAGTAGTCTAATCGAGACCTCTTAAAGTAAAATCGTCGTTTGAAATATCACATATATTTTATGATCTTAAAAAAAAAATTGTTAGACAATTGACTGATAATGAGATCGCTCACAATGTGTAGTTGGCAGCAAATATCAATGGCATTTTGTTTTATGAATGTCGTTAGCGAGATTTCCCGTGGACATCAGTTTATGCTATTGCAGATTCCATTGTGTGCACACTGGGATGAGAATAGCTTGAGAAACGCGAACGTTTCAAAATTTAAGGACTTTAATTTTTATACGTTGTAATACGTGTTCAGTTAAAATTAATAACATGAATGATGAAACTGACAAAACAACTACTCTGTGTGTTTTATTCGTGACTCCAAACTGACGCCGTTAAACTGATTAGCTTTTGACCGTATTTTAACTATTCACTGAGAACGTTTGATATAAAGACGAATTGGCAAAGAGAAGTTTCCATACTCATGCATCATAATAAAATGTATTGTTTATTAAACGGAAAAGAAAAATAATTGACCGGAATGGTATTCGAACCAAGGATTAAAGGCTTTCGTATTGGTGTCTTATCAAATCAAATATCTGATTTTTTCCCTAAAAGTGTTATCTTCCTCCGCATGGGATATCCCTTCACCCTTCCTGTAGGCTGATTGCTGTGTGGAAGCCATTTAACGAATGATACAAAAGGAGTAATTTATAGTATTCTCCATTGGACACTAGGTTTCATTTGGAAAATATTTTAAAAATTTCAAATTCCTGTTTGACTTCGATTTTCCCGCCTTATTTTTCAGTTTATGTTTGGCATATTCCGCATGTTTACATATAAACAAAGCATAACTGTTTGCCACTTGTGAATAAAATAAAGGTAAATGAAATTGACAGCTTATGTTCTTCGAAAAGCGCCCATCTTCCGCTTCCAGCTTGTATGGGATAGTATCACCATGACTACAAATTTTTATTTCTCACATTTATCTTTTCATATGTTTTACTGCCCTACAATTTCGGGTAATTTCTTTGTATAATCAATATCCAATTATTTTAACACCTAAAACAAGCGCGTTGCAGAACTCCTACGCGTAACTGAATACATATTTTAATACAAATACTAATTTGAGAGCATAAGTGTTACGCTAGCAGGTAAATAGGAACTATAATTGTATGTATTACAAGTTTTACAACTACTGCAAACAAATACAAACACAGTATCCATCGCGTCTTCTCAAGCTGTTTTCATTTATGTTTTATACTTATTAAAATAAGAATTGGCGTAACAGTGACAAATGTATCAGTTCAGTAGTGCCCCAGTATCACTTAATCGTCGCTAAGGTATNGCCCCAGTATCACTTAATCGTCGCTAAGGTATTGTGAGCACATTTTAAATCTAACTTTTAAAAATATCACTGTTCGTAGATACGTATATATGAGCACATATAAGTGAGCACATTTGAGCCCCTAGTTACTTATTCCCTTCAGCCATTTTTATCCTTAAACCACGTTTTCAAATAAATATTACCATGTAAGTAATACATACATACAGTGTGTATAATCGACAGCACTTGGGAGTTTATGTCTAAGGCTAAAATAAAAGATACCTATTTACTGACTATTATTCCAAATGGTGGGGCTTTCAGAAGGGCTTACTTTACCCAGCATAGCCTATACTAGAGTACACACGACCATGTGACTCGCACTAAGTTGGCAGTAAATAAATAAAAATAGTTCCAGAAAATTCAAGGTCATTTAGAGTGAAAATTATGTTAGTCACACGAATATCATACCTAACTTGTCCACGGTTTCACTTATATGACGCAAGAATAAGTTACCATGCTCAAGCGAAACGATATTTCTTATGGGAGAGCTTGGCAGAGTGAAAATTTCTACCGCCAGGTGCGCAGTGTTCCAAAAGGTAACTTTTAATTTAAATTCGAAGTTATGTGAATAATAAAAAAGAGAATTTTTACTAAGTTACGAAGTTATTTCATATTTTATTTGTGATTATTGCAATTATCTTGCTTTTAGCGTTGAAAATAGAGAACATCTGGCTTTGCCGAAACTAGCGGTTACCTAGTGGCGAAAATTTTCTCTTTCCCAAACTTTTAACATGGATCTTCCCAACCTGTTCTAGAAGTAACATTATTATTATGTATTGTGGAATGATACGAAATAATAATAATAAATGTATATAAAAACAGGGCTTTCTAAATTGCTTATTTAACTATTTAAACCCTATGGTAGTCATTAGTTAAGCGGCAGATTGCCATCTTGCGTTTCCTTATAGCTCTATAATATACTATGAAGATTAACCATTTAAATTAAAACTTCATTATTACGCACAGAACTACCATGCAAAATTTTTGAAACCAGAATGGAATGATTTCAGTGTGTACATTCTCATATACGATTGAAAAATAATAAATAATATGTTAATTTTTATTATGGTTAAAGATGAAACAAAAATAACATGGGCTAATAATTGTGGGCATAGAAAAATATTTCTTAGGATATGCTCTATCGGCCTGTTTTTTTAATACTTGATTTGGAAAGTAAGCTGCAGTTAAACAAAAAAAAAATTGAGGATCGAAGGGAAACTGCCCATTTAATATGTGCATAAGGCCGAAATAGTAACCTAGGTAAGTGGGACTTTCAAATGTGCTTAATCAACTGCGAACACTTAGGATGGCATAATCGCATCGTAGATAAATAATCATCTATGTTCGGAAGGGAACTACTCCAGCACTCTGCCAACATCAGTTCCCGGCTGCTTGGGTATAGGTCCAGCCAATACTTCGAGCAGCGACAACGGGTGAAAGGAGACACACGCGTTGTTGTGATCTTCACCGCAGGCTGCGGCTGCTCCAGTTGGCGGGCTCCGTGTTGCGGTCGCTCAACGAGAACCTCTCCGTGGTGGGCGGCGAACCAATGATCGCATCTCGCTTCCTCCCAGCTTCGGCCTTCGCCCACGGGTACCTTTCTCTGACTTGATCGTCCGTCCGTGACGTCCTGTCCGAGAACGAGAGTGGCGTCTCCGACCCCAATGCGCTCAGAGGCTCTTCCTCCTCGGCTAAGAACTTTTGCTGGTTTCCGGACCGAGATGGGTGTTCCAAAGACTGTTTGAAGAACGACTCTCCACCCTGATCGTCTACAAGAGTGCTCTGGAACTGCTGGTCTTGGTGGTCGAAGAACTTCTGGGGCTGGCCAGATCCTGACAAGGGTTCCAAGGTCTGCTTGAAGAAAGGCTCTCCATTCTGATCACCTACAAGAGTCCTCTGGAACTGCTGGTCCTGGTGGTCGAAGAACTTCTGGCCAGATCCTGATGAGGGTTCCAATTTCTGATTGTAGAATGGCTCTATACCGTGATCACCTACAAGAGGCATCTGGAAGTGCTGCTCCCTATGGTCGATGAACTTCTGTCCATACGAGGGTTCCAGCGTGTGCTTGAAGAAAGTCTCTCTATTCTGATCAGTTAAAAGAGGTATGTCGAAATTCTGGTGCTCATNTGTGGCATATATTTGCCATTGCGTATGTCCATAGTAATAATAATAATATTTGTTAGGTGTTTTTAAGTGCCCTAGAATAAATACAAGGCATTAGTATGGGAAAATTAGAGGTTCATGAATGGGAAAGGAATTTATTATGTACCTTTATATTTAGACCAAATTTTTAATCTGCGGTATTTGATTGTCGAAATTCAATTTCATTTTTACGCTTTTCACAATAACGTGCTGTGAAATTTGCTCTTACTTCCTTGTCTTACAGTGGCCGCAGTGGTGTAGTGTAGTGGTCGCCCCTGGATTTTCGCATCTGGGAATCGACGCCACTGGTCGGCGGGTTTTCTCGCGCCTCTCCCGCTTCTCCCCGCCCTTGCATGCCCACGATACTCTGTTTCTCACCTCATTTCACCACTCAT
>NQII01011988.1:0-25652 GCA_002778355.1 Clitarchus hookeri
ATCACAAGTCTGCACCAATGACGCACAACCCTACGCCGGGGCGGAAGGAAGTGCAGCAGACAGTACCGAGGCTTACTGATGCCCTTCACAGCTCTGCTGCAGCTGCGTCGCTGTAAAGTAGATCACAAGTCTGCACCAATGACGCACAACCCTACGCTGTGGCGGAAGGAAGTGCATGTTTAATAGTTGTAATAGGCAGTNTGCATATTTAATGGTTGTAATAGGCACTGCTAGGATAAAACTTAAGTTAGAATTCGTTTCGTTAATAAAATATACTAGCTTAAATATTTACATAACAACTATTTTGAAAATAAGTGGCTGACCTACTTAAAACATATCAGTTTACACTAACGGCTGCAGTACTATTTGTTTGCCAAATTTGGTAGGAATGTGTCCATTGTTTCTCGAGATGACAGAAAAACTTTATTTATTCGCATATCGTTATCTTACAATATTGAGGACAAAAGATGCTTTGTGGAGATGCAGTTGATAATTGTAATACCTACTTCCAGCATACAAAGTTAAGTTGAAATTTATTTCATGGTTTCGACGTAGCAGCATTCGAAGCTTAAATTGGCCATGTGGCTGCCCTTTTGAAAGTAAGTGCCTGACAAGCTTAAAACATATCACCTAACATCATCTGCATCAGGACTACTTGTTTGGAAACGATCAATTAATTCCTGTGATATGATGTAAAAACTTTCTTTATTTGCATGACACGATCTTAAAAAATGGCCAAGAAAATGTGATCCGTGTAGAAACAGTTTACATATGTAATATATGCTTCTAAAATACAAAATTATATTGGAATTGATTACATAAATTCGAGAGTGTAGGATTGTAGGGCTTAAATAACTATATGGCCGTCAATTTGAAAATGTGTTTTTGCATGTTTAAAACATATAACTTAACATCATATGTCTCAGTACTACTGGTTTGCCAAATTTGGTAGGAATCGGTAAATTTTTTAGTAATATATGATATAATAACTATATTTATATGTATGGTGCAACCTTACAAAATGGCTGACAAAATTAGTTACTTAATGGTATATATGTTGCTTCTAACAGTTACTTTCAGTATACAAAGTCCGGTCAAAATTGTCTCAATAGTACTGTAGATATACCAAATAAACGTAAAAAATTGTGGCCACCATTTTGAAAGTATGTACCTTATCAAGTTCAAACACTTGGCCTATCTTAGTATTACTTACCTGCCAAATTGGGTGAGAATTGGCTTAATAGTTTCCCAGATATAATAAAAAATCTTTATTTCTTCATTTAGTGCTATTTTCCAAAAAGGTGTACCAACAACAATATCTATCTCAAAATTCGATGCTTACTGTATCCCCTGTCAGCACACAAAATTTGGTTTTGAATCGTTTGAATAGTTCCCGAGATATAACATCACACTCCAAAAATTTATGGCCACCATTTTAAAAGCAAGTGCTCGATGTGGTCTAAAACTATGAAAGTCAGGTGTCCTCACTAAGTACTATATGTGGACCAAGTTTGGTGAAATTCTGTTGGAGCGTTCAAAAGCTGAGCACACAACACGCACACACACACACATCCACAGGTGCAGACAGGAAGGTAGGCTAAAAAGTAAATCGTAATGTGTAAGAATTAATGGAAATCAGTTTAAATTTAGTTAGAACTCAAAAATTAATGTTCTTGCAAGTTAATTAACATAACATTTTTATTCCGCAAGGCTTTAGTTTTTTTTTTCAGTACTGGCCTGTCATGTTTTAATTTACTTTTTACACGAACCCTTTTCCAAGGAGATACTTGCTCACTGCTGTTACCAGTAGGTCATATATTGTGACACTTCCAGTACTGCTCGTCATAGAACTTAGGTAGGGTTGCTTGCATATACAACAATGTTATTTATATCATCTATACCTTGGTACTAAGTGCGCCTGGACAGCAATATATATCCGCTTAACGTAAATATAATTAGTCCTAAAATATGTGGTGAAAACGATGCAAAGTTTTAATAAGTATAAAAGGTGAATCACCTAAAATTTGCACCGCAAATGATTCGGAAATGAAAGAAGATATTAATGTGCTGGTTTCACAGAATAGAAGCCTAGATCAGGATTTTTAGAAGTATTATAATGTATATTTATTCACCTAAGGCACATTTTTTAAATGTAACAATGGGTATTCACATTAAAAAAATAAAACTAGCGGATATTAGAATGTCAACAGTGTTTTTGCAGGATTATAGTGCAAGTAGATTACTTGCCATCGCAAAATAACAATTATTGTTAATACCGACAGTTGTATGCTCCATTTAACAGTTTAGTTTCTAGGTTACGATGTTCGTATGTTTGGTTAGATTGTTTCCACTGACTGCATTGGGACCTCCCTGTCAGTACTTTTTGATAGTTCATACTGCCTAGACGTAGGACGTGTTGGAAGATTGTATCTGCTAAAAGCCGACATGCGCATGGCGTATGAAGAATGTAGGAAGACTGCTGTTCGTTCTTGTAATGTGTACGCTGGAAGCTATCCCAACACACGTCAAATATCTCGAAAATTATTTGCGAACCTCTTTAACAGATTACGGGAAACTCGTAGTGTAACAGAACGGAAACGTAAGAGAAACAAACGAGTGACCGGAGAAGAGGGCGATATTAATGTTCTAGCTGCTCTTGCTGTAAATTCACATTCACAAGAGTGAGTGGCGTGAGTCAGGCAACTGTACTGCGCATTCTGCGCCGTCGTAAAATCCATTCGTATCATGTCTCTATATAAATAACTCCATGGAAACAATTTTTAGAATCATGTTAAATTTTGTACATGGGCATTAAGACATGATACACCAGATTTGTCATGTATCTTGCTTAGTGATGAAGCAACGCTAACTAACCTTGGTCAAGTCAACCTCAGAAACCTGCACTATTGGTCAGTAAACAACCACCATTGGCTTCGTCAAGTGGAATGTCAGCGCCCATGGAGTGTAATTGTGTCATCTCATAGGCCCTTTTGTATTGTAGCTGGCAGTCTTCATTTTGAACAAAACCTGTGAAGGACAGTTTTCTCCTTCTTCAGAATTCACAGAATTTGTTTATTCAATGCTGTATTTGTTAACAGAGTGCTGATACATGGTACTGTGAAATCATATAACTGAACAAGATTTTGACCTTCGCACAGTCGGCTGCACTCCGCCAATGGAAAATACACACTGGCTCGAAACGAAAAGTAAACATAGTAACCAAGAAGTTAAATGGAGCAGACAACTGTATATATTTAAAATTGCCATGAGTTGATTTTAGAGATTTTGTGCCGCTCCTAACAACGAGGTCTTCGGAGCAGATGAGGGTGAAATGGAGCAACTGTGTGTACAGAAAGGAGAAACAAAGCGAAATGATCATAAGTAGCTTCGGTTGCATTTTATTTGAAACAACTACACATTACAATTTTAACGTGAAGTTTCGTTTATCACACAAATAACAGCTATTTTTGACCGTATTACATAAAAGATGTTAATCATATTGTCTAGGAGCTTTTTCCTACCCGCGTGTTACTCTGTGGTCAAATGTGCGTGAGCACGCCAGTAAGAATAGCCAATTCAATATACATTTTCACTCGTTCACGGATTAGCTGATACATGATTTTGTATATGGTGGTTTGTTAGTTTCGTTTGTGTCATGTTACCACAAACTAGCGGTCAAAATCTGGCCTTTGTAGCTAGAATGGATTTTATCTAGTTCGCCTCGTTGACAACACTCAGTTCAAATTGCAGGAGCTTCTGATATCTCCAATTACATCGTGAAAAATTACCTCTGACAGATATCCCTAGAAGGGAAGTCAGTATATATGTTATGAAAGAGCTAAATCACTACCACCTCCCCAAAAAAAAGAAACCTAAGTTTCTGCATGCCTTTTAAATGATTAAGCCAAATATTTAAGAGAAAAAATAAAAAATGTATATTTCCCATAAACTATAAACTATCTTCATATCGGCCGACTCAAGGTAAAACAGCAATAGACCATTGTATTTGAACAAAATAATTACTTTGATGTCACTGAAATGAAAAACTGAAACAAACATTAAACTAAACATGAAAATACATGTTAATATAAAATTATTTTACAACTTTACATCCGGGAAAACTCAATATCATATTTTTTTTAACTTTTTCAAATAATTTCGTTATTTTAAAAATAATATAAACTGATTTTTTATTTAGAAGCTTTGGGTCTGTATTTCCAATAATGTTCACATACCTTTCAGGTGTATATATTTTAAAGTAATCATTCAAAACATAAGATATTTTCTTACCATAACTTGTATTAACTATTAGAAAATTTAACACCTTATATTTGTCTGGAATAAATGTCCCGCTTTATAACTTTTAAACCCGACATCGAATTTTACCAAACTAGATACACGTTTAGTATTTAGTAAGGACATTAGACTTTTATGATATTAGATCACGCCGGTTACTTATTTTCAAAATGGTGGAAATAAAAAATATTACGACAATATGCTATATAGTTTGGGAACCATTTAACTGATTTGAACCAAATTTTGTGCAGAAATTTGAATGCAGAAAGTCATAATTTCATTGATCGGTCATTTTGGAAGATAGCGCAACACGAAAATAAATCTTTTGTTTTATCTCGATAACCACACAACGGATTCCAGTCAAATTTGGCATATAAGTAGTACTAGTGTAGGTCATGTTCAAATATGCCATTTAAATATATATTAATTATTTTCAAAATGCAAACAATATACACATTTTTGGTTCATTTGCAATATCTACCATATTTGACCAATTTTGACCCAATTTGTTATTTAGAAAGTATATATTACAATCATGAAATGCATATACCCAGATCCTCTTTTGTCCACGATTTTTTAAGATAGTGCCCCATAAATAAATAAAATTTTGTCATATCTCGGAAAAAAATCAACGGATTACTTCCAAATTTGGCAGACAAGTAGTACTACACTAGGCAATTTAAACTGACATGATTTAAGTGGAACAGACACTCATTTTCAAAATGATAGAGATATGTTATTTTAGAAGTATATATCTACGAACACACGTAACCAATTTGAAATTTACTTTCTATTCTGGCAATATTATTTCCAACTATAAAATGTGTCTATATAGAGACACTTTTGTTCGCCATTTTGTAAGGTTATACCACAATAATCAACGAAATTGCCAAGATAAGACATCTTGGCAAACAATTTACCGATTCATACCAAATTTGGGCAAACAATTAGTACTATAGTATACAATGCGAACGGACATGTTTTAAGAGGGCGATGCATACAAACATGGTGTTTGTTCGCTTCTTTGGTTGATACAGCCTGTGTTATAACGTTGAGAGTGCAAATTACATGCTTGGTCATATCTACGACCTTTTATTGCAAAGGTGACAGAATATATATGAAGTTTTAACTCGCTGAATTGTACATATCTATATGTTAAATTCACTTCCCTTGTTTCCTTTTGTGTAGGAAGCAAGGATTTGGAAATAACAAAGACAGCGAAATGAATGATAATACTAAATATTCATCCTGTTGAATAGTTATACTAAACATTGTGTTTGTTCGCTTCTCTGGTTGATATTGCCTGTGTTATAACGATGGACGTATAAATTACATGCTTGGTCATAACTACGACGTTTTGATGCAGAGGTGACAGATAATATGTATGCAGTATTAACTCTTTGAGTTCTACTTATCTAAATGTTCAGTTCACTGCCATTGTTGTTTCCTTTTGTGTAGAAAGCAAGGATTTGGAAATGACAAAGTCAGCGAAATGAATGATAATACTCAATAATCATCCTCCTGAAATGTTATACTAAATACTTTGTTTGTTCGCTTCTCTGGTTGATCGGTAAAACAAGCAGCCCGGTCTCTCTCGCGTCGGGCTTGGAGGCGCGCTGTTTTGTAGCCGCTACCTGGTTTAATTAATTTTTAATTTCATTTCCTAGCCACGGCAGTTTATTATGCGTCTTTTCCCGGCTTCCCCATGCTTCCATTTTTCTTTTTCAGGGCTTCATTGCTGAAGGATGGTCTCGCTCACCACTTTTTTGAGTCTTTGTAATGATTTCAGTTTGTTATTACGCCAGCTAGGAGCGGCTGGTCGGACATACAATGTTTAAATTTGCGTAACCCTTTGTATGACTGTCATTTCATTCTTTCTTTACCTGTTAACGAGCTTCTAGCTGCAGGTTATTTACCTTCATTCTTTATTTCTCGCCTTTATCGTATTGTGTGCGGGAAATTATTTACTGGGGCATTCTCACTGAAACCTCTAGGATAAGTCTGTTTGATAAGTGTGTTTCTATAACTTTTATTTATTTACTTTGAGTGTATTTTGTCGGCGATATTTGTACTTTCGCAGACACTTTATAATTGTTTGCTACTTATTAATGTACGTGGCATGTCCTTTGGTGGCTTAGCAATAATGATATATGTTTAATTACTACCTGTTAGCGTTTTGCATGTCTTGGGATAGCTCTTTCGTGTTCCTATTATCATAGAATTGGTTTAATTATGTCTAATTTACAATTGGTTCTCGGAGGCACTTTTTTTATTTAAATAACCATTCNGTCTACATAGAGACACTTTTGTTCGCCATTTTGTAAGGTTATACCACAATAATCAACGAAATTCCCAAGATAAGAAATCTTGGCAAACAATTTACCGATTCATACCAAATTTGGGCAAACAATTAGTACTATAGTAGACCATGCGAACGGACATGTTTTAAGAGGGCGATGCATACAAACATGGTGATTGTTCGCTTCTTTGGTTGATACAGCCTGTGTTATAACGTTGAGAGTGCATATCTACGACCTTTTATTGCAGAGGTGACTGGGAATATATATTAAGTTTTAACTCGCTGAATTGTACATATCTATATGTTAAGTTCACTTCCCTTGTTTCCTTTTGTGTAGAAAGCAAGGATTTGGAAATGACAAAGTCAGCGAAATGAATGATAATACTCAATAATCATCCTCCTGAAATGTTATACTAAATACTTTGTTTGTTCGCTTCTCTGGTTGATCGGTAAAACAAGCAGCCCGGCCTCTCTCGCGTCGGGCTTGGAGGCGCGCTGTTTTGTAGCCGCTACCTGGTTTAATTGATTTTTAATTTCATTTCCTAACCACGGCAGTTTATTATGCGTCTTTTCCCGGCTTCCCCATGCTTCCATTATTCTTTTTCAGGGCTTCATTGCTGAAGGATGGTCTCGCTCACCACTTTTTGAGTCTTTGTAATGATTTCAGTTTGTTATTGCGCCAGCTAGGAGCGGCTGGTTGGACATACAATGTTTAAATTTGCGTAACCCTTTGTATGACTGTCATTTCATTCTTTATTTACCTGTTAACGATCTTCTAGCTGCAGGTTATTTACCTTCATTCTTTATTTCTCGCCCTTATCGCATTGTGTGCGCGAAATTATTTACTGGGGCATTCTCTCTGAAACCTCTAGGATAAGTCTGTTTGATAAGTGTGTTTCTATAACTTTTATTTATTTACTTTGAGTGTATTTTGTCGGCGATATTTGTACTTTCGCAGACACTTTCTAATTGTTTGCTACTTATTAGTGTACGTGGCATGTCCTTTGGTGGCTTAGCAATAATGATATATGTTTAATTACTANCTACTTATTAGTGTACGTGGCATGTCCTTTGGTGGCTTAGCAATAATGATATATGTTTAATTACTACCTGTTAGCTTTTTGCATGTCTTGGGATAGCTCTTTCGTGTTCCTATTGTCATAGAATTGATTTAATTATGTCTAATTTACAATTGGTTCTCGGAGGCACTTTTTTTACTTAAATAACCATTCCTTTCCGAGTCCTTTTGGAGGGGTTCTAGGCTTAGTATGTCTTTGTAGTGGCCTCTTTCTTTCTCTCACGAGTTGCATTCAAAATGGCCACCGGCAGTTTGTACCTTGAGTGTAATTATGTCCGTTAGTGTTCCGGCGCTTTAAGCTTTTCCCCGAGTGCAGCCACATAGGTATACACTGTACTAAGTCTGTTTTTAAACCTTCAAGTAGTGTTATGTTCCTAACATACAGTAATTGGTGGCTTGAAAGTCACCTGATGTACTTGTCGCTTGTAATTTTCCATGGGGAAATACCACATCTTGTTTGGTATTCCGGTGTTGGCTGCCTCTGCAAGGCTTATTTTCTTTCTTTAATTATTATTGTGCTCCTGCTGTGTTGAGCATTCAGGGTTTTTGTTTCTATAATTACTCTTTTGTTTGGTATACGTCACTCAGTGTTACCATGTATGTTCCTGTGCTTTTTAGTGCGGGGAGGTGTTAGCTGCCTCCGGGTGTGCGAGGGTGGCGCGGAGCATGTTGCCGGAGGCGGCTCGGTCGATACTGCGACACGAGGCTTGCAGTAGTTTTGTTAAACCTGTTCTAATTCGTCCCGGACTGATCAGGGAACTCGGCAGGGACGGCTCCTCGCTTCCGCCTCTCGTAAGTTAGGTTTCCTAGTAGGTTTTTTCTGCGGAGAGAGCGGGCATTAGCCCGCCTCTACCCACTCTCGGGATGGCCAGTGTTGAAAACACCTCCCCTGCATTTTTAGTTCAGTTTGTTTAGGTTAATGTGTGAGTTTTTGGCCCGCACATTATGGGTGGTTGTCGCCTCTTATGTGTGGTGTAATGATTTCATTGGCACTAATACTGTTCCGTTTTGTTTGCACTATATTATAGGGTGTTGGGCATTTCCTAGATTTACCTGTGTGTTAAATGGTGAGGGTTTTTGTCCTTTGGTTTACTTCTCCGTTTCCCTTTAATGATTTCATGGATCCTGGTCACCGTTCTCACTACTTTCCTTTCATTTTAATAATTTCGTACAACATTTTTACCTATGGTTGTGCGGGCGCCTTAGCCCCACAGTCTCAATCAATACACCTCCTTCTCTTAATTTATTTAGTAACAGTATTCTATATTACTCGCAGATTTTAGACTACATTAATACCTATGGCTGTGCAGGCACCTAGTCCCGCAGTATACAACATTTATTCCGTTTAGGCTATTTTACTTAATTACTATATAAAGTTTTGGTATTTCCTTCCCATCAAGCTGTCTTACCCCGCAGTTACAACATTCCTATTTTGGTTTTAATAAGTACCATTCTACTTCCCGTTCTTATTACTTTTCCGTTTCCGGTGGGGTTTTGTTCCCCCGCCTCCTGGCCTTGGCCGTTAGTTCCTGTTTCCTTTCCAAGCTTCCTTTCTCTCTATCATTTTATTTATCATTTGGGGGTTTTGGTTAATTTTCCCCCAGTTTTATACACTAATCTCGTTATTTATTTCTTTGCAGTTTCACTTGGTGTTCCATTACTGGAATGTATAGAATCTGTTTTACTGTTAATGTTATTATTTTCTATGTAAAGGGTCATGTTGTTTAATAAAAAAAGACTATAAAAAATCCTAATAATCATCCTCCTGAAATGTTATACTAAATACTGTGTTTTTTCGCGTCTCTGGTTGATATTGCCTGTGTTTGAACGATGGATGAGGAAATAACTAAGTGAGCGAAATGAAAAGCGGAGTTAAGGACTTGTTAGCACGTGAAGCCTGGTAGGCGGGCACAGCAACCCCTTACACGCAGCAAGTAAACAGCGGCAACTGCCAAGACAGTGCCGGTGCCAGAAACGCCGTGAAGTGAACCTTTGTGCAGGGTTGTAGAGGGTTGGGGGGAAATTCGATTATGGGAGAGTTTTGCTATAATTAAATGGTTTATAAATATAGGTCCGCCAGAGAGGGTGAAATATGAAGGAGGTAAACGGCGCGACCAGGTTTGTGGCACTGAGAGCTACCCCTTCCTGTCAAGCCGGCTATAGAACGCACCTTGATTTCAAACCTCATTTCGCGAGATTAAAGCGAGCAGGTCTTCTTGGCAGCGAGTTTAGAAGTGCTCGGGTGGTGTTTCCTGCGCCGTCGTCTTCCACTACGTTACACTGAGCAGCCGTCTCCTCCCTTTAAATACAACCCTTCCTCTCCACAATTCTCAATTACCTACAGTCGTACGTTATCCATCAACGTAAGACACGCCAATGAATCATGCTTCAACTAAAGGAGATTAGCTGCCCGTTTTTAACACACTTATTATTTAAAATGAGACACTGTACAGTGATATTTTTACGCTTTACAACATTTTTTTGAACTAGTTACCAGGAAGTATTCCGTAACACACAAGTGACACGTTGTTTCATGAAACACACAACACTGTTCATGTACGTACCTCCATATTTATAACAAATTTACAGGCAACATATATAACTTGTTTGTTAAAATTCTCAAAATTAGTTTTAAACATTTCATAGCAAAGTATTGGACAATTTTTCGACTTTACTTCCGACCTCCCGTGGCGCAATCGGTTGATGCACCGCCGGTGTGCTGTGCGGGAGGTTCAGGGTTCGAATCCCAGGAAAGGCATGAGTGTTAGTTTAAGTTAGCTCATAAGTTAGTTTGTAAGCCGTCCCCTGTTAAGCCTTCAAGAATAAACCAGGGGGGCGTTAATAAGCCCTTTATAAAACAATAAAATCTACTTTACTTTCAGTTTTAAAAAACTATCTTAGGCAACTAATTTCTAAAAGAAAATATGTTTGCAGTGTGGTACGGCATATAATGTAGTTCATTAAATTACCCAGCGTTAAGGTTTTTTTTTTTAAATTGACTTAAGGACGAGACCACATGTAAAGACAAGCAGACGTTTGAAATATAAATATATATATATATATCTGTGTGTGAGAAGCAAGCAGGCAGGCAGGTCTTCCAGCGAGAGCTGAAGAATGTACAACTACATCCACACGCCTGTGTCAATTTGGCCGGGTGAACGTGTAACCACCTTAACAAGCACTCGGTAACTAACACTGCTCCAGCGCCGGTGAGGGCGGCGGTTGCATCCTCGCCCGCCACACGCAGACACCATTCTTGCTTGAGGGCGCCGGACTCTACGTGCCGCCATGCTGTCTTTAACTTAGTTATAATTATGTGGCAGGGAGGATGATGCTAATCAGTTTCCTAGCTTATTAACTGCTGCCCTCGTGTGCGAAAACACGGACCCACGTCCGCCCTCCTATGTCCGTGCTCTTATTAATACTCTCCGGCCGTTATCATGGATGACCAGGCCGAGGGAGAGTTCAACTTACGCTACGCCCTTCCAGTATCGCGATGCAGATAGGGCGCGTGCTAGAATACCGGACNAACACTGCTCCAGCGCAGATGATCTTCAGCCCAGAGACAGAACTATTATCGTTCCCGGGTGGGGGGGGGGCGGTTGCATCCTCCCCCGCCACACACAGACACCATTCTCGCCTCAAGTTGCGGGTGCTTGAGGGCGTCAGAGGGCGCCGGACTCTACGTGCCGCCATGCTGTCTCTAACTTAGTTATAACTATGTGGCAGGGAGGAGGATGCTAATCAGTTTCCTGGCTTATTAACTGCTGCCCTCGTGTGCGAAAACACAGCCCCACGTCCGCCCTCCTATGTCCGTGCTCTTATTAATACTCTCCGGCCGTTATCATGGATGACCACGCCGAGGGAGAGTTCAACTTACGCTACGCCCTTCCAGTATCGCGATGCAGATAGGGCGCGTGCTAGAATACCGGACTGCGTCCTGCACAAGAAAAAAACCCACCTAGATATCTACATTCTACGAACTTAGAAATAAGTTCGACCACAACCAAGACAACACCTGGCGACACGCACAAATCCAAATGTTCGATATGCGAAGTTAACCCATTTCGTAAAACAAACATTTTGCGCGATTGTTTCTAAGTTAAGGTGTCATGTAAATTGCAACCATTACATGTGCATTAATGCATTATGTTCTAGCACTAAATAACAATGTCTATAGTTCCAGAACATTACTCATTAATTTTGCCGAAAACGGTGGCGTGCACGACGGGATCCATCAGTGGTATATTACTAATCCGCAGAGAGAAATTCAAAAGGACCTGAAATTTATATTATTAAACGCGCCAATGTGACGTGCCCACCTCCCCCTCTCCTAGCTTTATTGGAAGGGATTGATATCAGCACCCAGTTATTTTTGGTTTACACAACGTCGTAGTACATCATCTAGAAACTCAGATGTTTATGTTTCAGTCTGTGTTACTAGTAACAAATATCTGCTTCAGCGACACTTTCAAGGGTGTGTGTATATATACATTTTGTACATATTTTTTGATGAGAATTCACCAGTGAAAGTTGGTCAGCAGAGTTCCGTTGAACCGTGTAGCCTACATCTATAGTAAAGTTAAAATAAGAAAAAAATATTGGCGCATCTTTAAGGAAGGGAAGGTAGGGGAGGCAGTGTAAGGGAGACATATCCCGATCACTCGCAACTGGAGGGAAGGAAACGCCGTAACACTTATGCCGCTATTAATACTAAACTAATAACAGCGTTCTCTACTATCGAGCTGCGCAACTTACGTTTATTCAACAGGTAATATGCACGCGAGAAGCAGCTCTCGCCCAATCGCTCTCGGCCGCTGTTACTATTGAACTGAATAACCCCACCCCTTCCTGCAGCGGCAATGGACTCTTCCCGCATCTCCCGACGCGTTTTCGACTACTGCGCATTATTTTCACATTTGGATTTTAGCATACAACTGTTGAGATTCTCCGATGGTTTGTAGACAACCTCTGATTTTGTTTAGTAATTGAATGTGACAAGTTTATCTTTCGCTGCAGATGAGTTTCCCTGTAGGCCGGCTGGCGTGTGTAGTGGTCGGAACTGAGCGGCAGAGCGAGCGACAAAGAAGGCAGAGATGCGGTGTCAGCGTTGAGGTGACCGGAAGTGGCGGCAGACGACTTGCGACGCACAGTGGCGGCGGCCTTCCTTTACCAGCGGCTTCAGCTCAGATAACACACACTGCTGACAGCGCTCTTTCTCAGCTGCCGCCTCGCACCGCGCAGCTGCTGCACACCGCGCACTCTACATCACCTATAGTCTGTCCATTTAAATAGTAATACATAAAAATTTTTTCCGATCATAGCCGACAATTGTTCCAAAAATTTCACTTCGACAATTCTTTTAGTTAATTTGGAACATTGTTACTCTCTTAATGGAAACTTTACAGCTCTATCCCACTTTTANGCGACGCACAGTGACGGCGGCCTTCCTTTACCAGCGGCTTCAGCTCAGATAACACACACTGCTGACAGCGCTCTTACTCATCTGCCGCCTCGCACCGCGCAGCTGCTGCACGCCGCGCACTCTACATCATCTATAGTCTGTCCATTTAAATAGTAATACATAAAAATTTTTTCCGATCATAGCTGACAATTGTTTCAAAAATTTCGCTTCGACAATTCTTATAGTTAATTTGGAACATTGTTACTCTCTTAATGGAAACTTTACAGCTCTATCCCACTTTTATCTTTGCTAAATTCTAAGAAAACTAATTAATACGAATGCGCTGCACACCTTGCAAGAGAGTAATGAATGCAGTAGGTATAAAATGCACGAGCAACACGATGCCAGCCAGAGAAGTAGTAGGGGAGAGAGACACCGATAACCACTGTAGATAACACTGTCCTTCATAGTGACGTACGCAACATGATGCCAAGACATTCGCTGTCCGTCTGGACATGTGGAGCATGAATTAATACCAACCATGATAATTACAATTTACACGTTTCTGGCAGTAGGTATATCGAAAATCCGAGATAGGGCAAGCCCAGGCAACAATTTTTGCCAACTTTACTAACAAAATTCTGCTTTAGTGGTGTTCCTGTCGAAACACTTCGTCTACGATTGGTGTTTCTTGGCTTTTGAGCACTACCTTTCACAAATCCGTATACATCAGATAACAAGTTCAGCATTAAATTATGTACCAAGCAGTATTAACATGGGGTATCCCATCGGCAACTCGCTTCTATGCTGAGACTTTCAGTAATGACCCTGACACTATATCTACAATATCGTGTAAACACATATCATAACCATTCCACTTATGCCCTGAAAGCAACATCCCGACCTCGTACGAAGAGTGATCTTTTCGTACACATACGTTGGAAANACAGGCAATATGCACGCGAGAAGCAGCTCTCGCCCAACCGCTCTCGGCCGCTGTTACTATTGAACTGAAAAACCCGACCCCTTCCTGCAGCGGCAATGGACTCTTCCCGCATCTCCCGAAGCGTTTTCGACTACTGCGCATTATTTTCACATTTGGATTTCAGCATACAACTGTTGAGATTCTCCGATGGTTTGTAGACAACCACTAATTTTGTTTAGTAATCGAATGTGACAAGTTTATCTTTCGCTGCAGATGAGTTTTCCTGTAGGCCGGCTGGCATGTGTAGTGGTCGGAGCTGAGCGGCAGAGCGAGCGACAAAGAAGGCAGAGGTGCGGTGTCAGCGTCGAGGTGACCGGAAGTGGCGGCAGGCGACTTGCGACGCACAGTGACGGCGGCCTTCCTTTACCAGCGGCTTCAGCTCAGATAACACACACTGCTGACAGCGCTCTTTCTCATCTGCCGCCTCGCACCGCGCAGCTGCTGCACGCCGCGCACTCTACATCACCTATAGTCTGTCCATTTAAATAGTAATACATAAAAATTTTTTCCGATCATAGCCGACAATTGTTCCAAAAATTTCGATTCGACAATTCTTTTAGTTAATTTGGAACATTGTTACTCTCTTAATGGAAACTTTACAGCTCTATCCCACTTTTATCTTTGCTAAATTCTAAGAAAACTAATTAATACGAATGCGCTGCACACCTTGCAAGAGAGTAATGAATGCAGTAGTTATAAAATGCACGAGCAACACGATGCCAGCCAGAGAAGTAGTAGGGGAGAGAGACACCGATAACCACTGTAGATAACACTGTCCTTCATAGTGACGTACGCAACATGATGCCAAGACATTCGCTGTCCGTCTGGACATGTGGAGAATGAATTAATACCAACCATGATAATTACAATTTGCACGTTTCTGGCAGTAGGTATATCGAAAATCCGAGATAGGGCAAGCCCAGGCAACAATTTTTGCCAACTTTACTAACAAAATTCTGCTTTAGTGGTGTTCCTGTCGAAACACTTCGTCTACGATTGGTGTTTCTTGGCTTTTGAGCACTACCTTTCACAAATCCGTATACATCAGATAACAAGTTCAGCATTAAATTATGTACCACGCAGTATTAACATGGGGTATCCCATCGGCAACTCGCTTCTATGCTGAGACTTTCAGTTATGACCCTGACACTGTATCTACAATATCGTGTAAACACATATCATAGCCATTTCACTTATGCCCTGAAAGCATCATCCCGACCTCGTACGAAGAGTGATCTTTTCGTACACATACGTTGGAAACACGATTAGTAGTTTCGTAAAAAATGTTCCAGTACTTGAAACATCCTACTACGGACTTCGGGCACCAGACATGCATTCTCCACGGCGCAGTACTTCGGAACAACACTCTACAGTCAAACAGCATGCAGAGCATGCCAGTTTGTGAGATTTGTAGGCGTATGAAGAAGTGTAGACCAGTATGCCGTAGTGGTTATTCGTTTCTTGCAGAATAAATTCACCAGTCTTACTACCGCCCATAGTATTAACTTTAGACCATAGGTTGTAATATCTGTTTTCACCTTCTGTTTTTGTGATTAACATGCTGCCGAACTTTTCCAGTCTAATTTAAAACATTCTGCATAAAAATTTATTAGGTGGTTTTATATCAAAACCTGTGAATACGTCAATAAAAATATTTCCACAAATTCCGTGTTCAGCGACGATCAAAAGTGCATTACGCAGCTATCACCTGATCCAGAAATCCAATTCACAAAATTTCGCCTTGCGTCTTATCGAATTTTCAATAGCTGCATCGTTGCTCGCTTCGGCTCTGTTTGAAATTATAAAAAGTCGGTAGAAAATGTCATTGCTCATCCGACGAGTGAAAAAGAAAACTTTCGATATCTGCTGTTGTTGTCGATGACATTCTCTTCTTCAGATCCGTGATTACCACCGCTTCTTGTCGATTTAGGAAAGACGTCGAAATGACGATTGCTGTAAACCTATCCAGCACGCAGTGCCGCTACAGTTGTGGCGAAGTTAGTGGAAAAGAAAGGACACTATCTCGGTGTGAGCGCAAGTGCATCATAAGAGAACAAACGTATGCCAAATGAAGTAATGAAACTTTACCGGAAGCTGATATTATAAAAAAACGATGGCATTACGATTAGTTTTCTATAAACACACGAAAACATTGGTAAAATACGCAGTGCGTAACTGACGAATTCTTGTAAGTGGAAAATATTTTCGGGCGACATGCATTACTTAGAGTAAATTGGAATTCGGCGAAAATCGTTCCCTCTTTCCTGCGAAGTCGAGAGAACGGAATGGGGGTAAGTCTATGAATCTACTGATGACTTTAAAAGAAATTTACGCTCAGATTGACATTGCCGATTTGTTTTAAATGTCTCTAAAGAGAAATGAATATACACTCCTCGAAAAATTCTACCACATAACGCAGCATTTCGCAGTATGGGACATGTGGAAAGTGAGACGCCAAGATTGCTGCGTACTCTTGGACCGGTCAGGCGTACTTGTGTGTCGGACAGGTTCCCTGTCTCTCACAATTATAATTTTCCTTTTACTCGAATCTGCAAAATCAAGTCGTATTTAGAGACGCTGTCTTGCTGGTAGCGATGTGGGGTCGGAACGGCAGAGCTTGAAATATTAAACGACGTAACGTGTTGGTGCAGCAAGTCGTATTGAGCAGGAGATGAAGCCCCTGGTGCGAGGGGACAGCGAGGTCGGGCCGGAAGAAGAAAGAGGGTTAGTTCCTCCCGGCAAGTGAAGGAAGAGAGCCGCACAGGAGAATCCTCTGGTCCTCCAGAGGAACAGAAAAGAAGGTCGGGGGAGGCAGGCAGAGAGGATAGCAGCACCGCAGCGAGGGCGCGAGCCTGCTTCACAAAGGCGCGACTTCATTCACTAAGACGCGAGCCTGCTTCACTAAGGCGCGGCCTCCTTCACCAAGGCGCGAGCCTGCTTCACTAAGGCGCGAGCCTGCTTCTATAAGGCGCGACCAGCTGGAACGACCGTACATACAGAGTGCACTATAGTCTATTCGCGTTATCTTCACACTTTTTGAATCAAACTTTTGAAAATTCACTCCAGGTATGGCGTGTTTGGTTGTTTCCTAAATATAAATAGATAGTGTTCGCAAAATATGAAGACAATTTAATTGTGTACTAAGTAAGTACCAAATTTTTGGTAAATTTGAAATTTTATCTATACTTTAAGTATGCACTAGAATATTCAATTGTAATTAATATGATATTTTTGTCACTCCTTATAGGCGTGTTGGTAATGCATACTAAGAAATAGTTCTCATGCAAAATGTAATGAAACTAAGTGCGCACGAATGTGGCGTGTTGTCCCTTTTACATAATTTTCTAAATTCAGTTAAGCTTAGTTAGCGTGAGGCAGAGGAGTGTNCGAATGTGGCGTGTTGTCCCTTTTACATAATTTTCTAAATTCAGTTAAGCTTAGTTAGCGTGAGGCAGAGGAGTGGGGTGGAAATAGAACTTAACGGAGTACAAGAGGCTCTGATGCCGCTGATATCCGCCGGGGAGCGCGGCAGTAGCTAAACACTGGGGTGCTCGTCGCAGGCGACTCGCTAGCTCGGCGCGGCGTTGCCAACTCGCCAGTCCGCCTGGTCAGAGTCTTGTTGTCCACGTGGTAGGCGCGCCCTCCCGCAGTCAACCCGCCAGTTCATTTACACCCAGCGCTAGTTCCAAAATACACCACAAACTGTGCCACATGTTAGTATATTTTATGCATCGATTGTAATTTAAATTTTCAAATAGTTAGTAACGACTATCAGGCTTTTCGTTAGTTTTTAATGTAATGTAGTAAGCATAACTGGCCAAGCCACTTTTATAATAATTGTTAGCATTGCGAATAAACTGTAATTATTCATTCGTGTGTTTCAATGATTAAATTCACTATACATTTGCATCACTTTAATCACAATTTAATTGACGATCTGTTAATGTGTTAGAAAATTGCGTAGTATAGTTAATAAATTCCATACAAATCTCTTTTTATTTGGACTGAAATCCATACAATATGTATACTATTATAAAAAATTTATTGTATTTGGTTATTTACAGGAAGTTTACAGATATGCACAAAATATTCAGCCAATAATTTCTGAGGAACATTCCAACTATTAGTGAAAAATTAAATGATAACACAGTTTTAACAGAATAAAAAGCGCTACAAAATGCAATATGGGCAGTCACCGCCTGCAAATATAAACCAACAGACTTATCACAGAACTGAATATTTATGCTATGGAGTACAATTATCTATACTATGTGTACTACTGTACTGTAATAAAGTATAGTTTACAATGTAATCGCAATAATATTAATGAAAACAACCACTAATAAAATACACAGTACAAATATGCTGTTTACCCAATATTTACATAGCAAGATATGTTTAATTAAAATACATTCTAACTATAGGCCTATACCTTTTTATTTTGGCTATTGAAAACTGTTGTGTGTGTAGTTAAAAAAATATACACACATACTGCAAACAAACACAGCTGTACATTGTCTTGACTTAAGTAATTCTTAACCCAACAAAATTAATAACATGACAGTCTCGAAAACATCTTAATGAAAGTTATTTTTCCTCTGTTTTTATTCGCTGCTCTTGAGCTTCTCTTATGTAGTTTGGATCACGTGCCTTCAAACCTCGTGTAATAAGGGGATCTGCTATTTCTGGAAGCATGCATTCCTCATAAAACGGTTTCAGTTTCGGAAGCAAGCAGGTCTTCCACATTTCTGTATCCACCCAAATCCGTTCAACGTGAGAATCATTGTTTACATAAACAACAAAGTCACAGTAATTTTTATTGCAGATATTTTGTAGCCCCTGTACCAGAAAAAAGTAATTGTGATTTATATTTAGTTGCAGAATTCCATCATTTTCCTTTAAATATGTACTTTTATTTTTGGCGATGTATTCTTTCAGTTTGTAGTCCCCAGCTGAAAATAAACATTTAATTTCCAGCAATCCGTCTTCGCCCACTAATCCGTCGGGAGACGCTCCGAGAAACGGGTATTGCGGATGTACAAAAAAACCGCATTCATCTACTTGTACAATTTTTATCTTGGAATACAGCTCTTTTGCCCCTCTTTCGTTCGTTCTTCCAAAATGCATTTGAATTTATCTCTCCGTGATACAAAATGGACTTCAATAAGCCATGGCAGGAAGCGTGTGCTTTCCCTTTACACACACGACCGACATTTGATGCTGTGAGCCAGTTTAAACGCGCATCCCTCCAACTGATGTTCTCACGTTGTCCAACAGTATTTCTTTCCAGTTCACGGATCTTTTGAGGTGTTACTGTATCACTGTTCAAGTCTTCTAAAATTAATTTCATTTTCTTATCCAGTTCTCCAGGACTTAGCACGTCTTCCTCTGCAGCACTTAGACCATACTCCATATCAGGGCAAGCATTGTCAACTCTTCTTTTTTTCTTTGAAGGCCTTCTCCATACTGAAGACAACGAGCTAAACAGAGTTTTTCTCTTCTTTCAAAATCACATTTGAAATGGTTTCCTGGACTTAGACCAAATTAGTTCTTCCACGGACTAAAATGCCAGCTAGGACCACAAACGTCCGCCAACCCAGCACCCATGCAGCGTGCAGAGTAAGAGACTATTTTAGCAAAGTTTAATCTTTTTCCACCTGTAAATTTAGCTACCATACTCATATACCGTTCAGCCTGATTTGTAGTTTTTTTCATGACGAGCCTGTCAGCTCGAGATCGAGTGCATTCTGAATAGCTTCCATTATCCCCGACTCTTTCATTAATGGCACGAAATTTTCGTCAATCGTTCCTTTCTTTCTACAGTACTGTTCGTGGCATTTTTCGTGGCAGCCGAGTACATGATAAGGGCCCAGCACTTTGATTGGCTTTTCTGTCACCAGATTTCAGCCTTACTATCCGTGATTCAAGCAAGCGTCGCGCAAGAAGTGCAAATGACAAATTTTTTGAGATCTTGTGTAAATGGTTTCGATAGTTTTTAACAGTATGATTTGCACACTCAACTTTGACGACTTCTCTTCTTTACGGAACTCTCAGCTTGATCTTCGAATAAACACTCGAGTCCCCATCACCAATATAGAATTTGTATTTCAACCCATGCAGTGCGATGCTCATGCAGAAGCCTTCTACGATTATGAGCTGTCCCATGCCAGTACTGGGTCCACTGTAGTTCTTAAAACAAACATGTTCCTTGGCTTTTGTATTATTAGTTCTTGCAAATTCACACAACGAACAAAATTTTCCTTTCACTCCCAGGTACAACAGTTGGTTCGTCTCAGCTCCAATGATACAAGCCTTCAGAAGAAAGTACACTTATTGTAATTTATATATACACATATATGAAACACGTATAAATTAACACAAATTTGATGAAGTTATCTGAATTCTCTATATATTTCATAGTAAAACTTATTTAAGACAATTAATAGAGGTATGATTTTCAAAGCAATATTACCAAAGTGCTGGTTATATTTCAACTATGCATCTTCACATATAAAACTTTACTGTTGTTAATGGCTGTCAAATGTGTAAGAATCTGTCTTCCCATTTGACTTTACTTGTGATGAAACTGCCACTCTAACAGTGAATTTCCATTATACACGCATAAAAATGTGGCAGCCATATATAGAAGCACAAAGCAGCTTAAATTTTATTAAAAATGTCTTGCCCGAAATAATTTGTGTGCTATATTAGTGTAACTGGAATCAGGATAATACAGATTGCCTAGTTTACGAAATTTTTGAATGATTTCAGAAATAAATATATAGTGCCTTTAAGTACAGTCAAGAAATATTGGAACAAAAATAATTTAACAAAAAAATAAATACATTTGTTTTGTCGGTTCTATGTGGTAAAGCGGAATTTTCCCCACTATTTCCCGCAATTAATACTTTTGCGTGCCATGAAACATCAATAGCTAGTAAAATTAATAAATATTATAATTTTTTGCGTACTTCAAAATTTCAGATTTTCGGATGTTGTTAATTCTTACGGTTGTTTTAAAAGAAATCTTTAGAAGAAATATGTTTGTTTGACAAATAAGGACGGAAAAACTAAAATTAAATATAAAAAAATTTAAAAAAAAAAGTATAATAGTTTACCCAAACTCACCACTCCACTCGTTGAATTGTAACTGTGTCCGTAGGTCCTCGTGTTCCATCCACCATCTCCTACGACACTAATATATGGTATTCCATTTTCTACATTTCCTTTTACAATTGCAATTTCTTTTGCTTTCTTTCCATTTTCTATCATTTTCTTAGAGAGTTGTTGTTGCCAAAACTGAATGGATAGAAAGGAGAAAATAGTTAATATTTGATATTATCGAATACACTAATTGAGGAGTTAAGCAATCTACCAGTCAAATGGCTCGTCACCTTTCTGAAATACTTTTTTTCTTCAACGGAATTGCGATTCTTGAGAAAATGCAATCTTGGCTTATTTTATCTGTATATTTTGTATAATTTTTAATTTACTTCCATGTGCACAAGGCCCATGCAATTACATATGTTCAGAATCTATCGTTAAAATAATGTTTTCACTTAGTTGTTTGATATTCTGTCGGGCAATGTCTGACTTGTTCACTTTTGCCAGTAAAANTAGTAAAATGATAAAGTGAAATTTATAAATATGGCATGTTTAATCACGTCATTATTATTGTATTTCCTGAGAATTACATATCTTTAGCGTTACCTTTTAAACAGATCTTGGCTGGTGGCGAGATTTTATTTCAGTATGACGTAAAATAGCACTAACGGCACGAAAAAAGAAATGAAAACTAAGAAATCCATGTAACATCCGTTAGAAATAATTGAATCTACTTACTTGTCCCATAGAAGTTTCGCGTCTGTGAAATGTTTCTCGTGCCATCATGGGAATGCTGAGTACTGACATAAGTTCCTCAACTTGTGAGTATCCAATATCCACAGAAACAGAACCCCACACCACAGCATCATTTACTTCTTGCGAGCTGTCAGATGTCACGTACTTACGCGAGTCACAGTTGTCACAAAAGAAAACTAGAGTANACGAGTCACAAAAGAAAACTAGAGTAAAGAATAATTCACTGTGTGTTTCTTTTTCCAGCTTATATGAGCCCAGCGTGCAAAATCGAGGATGTTCTCCCAAGTTTATTAGCTGCTTAGTTAAATGTGCAATATCAACAATTCGACGGCCGTTAATAAAGCTTTCAGTTTTTTTTCTGTTTCCACAATTAAAGGAAAAATATCAGTAGCATCGACACCAGAAGGTATTAATACATTTTCTTCTAGATTTCGGAAGGAAAAAAAAATTATTAATAGAACATCTGATTAAACCACTTTATAATTTAGAAGTAGTATTATTTTGTAATATATAATTTATTTATCAAAATGTGTTCTGTTATGGCGTTTAAGCCTGTAAATTGTATTGCATACTAGCAACCAAATGCAGCTAAACTACCAGTGAATTCATTACCCAGGGTTGAAAACCGGTATGACCGAATCTTTGGAAAACGAATAATTTACGTATCTATTTATTTACAGGAGAATAACAAAAATGGTCAGAACGTAGGAATACTGGTATTTCAACAAGTTGTTCCATTTTGCATTGCGGAACAGGGTAGCCTCCTCGTTTTTCTGTTTTAACGTTTTAAATATCTGATACATGCGCCTCACGACTTCTTAATTCTCAAAATTGGATTTTTGTTATATTTCATAAGTAGCAATTTCACCAAACACGGCGGGACCGTCAAAAAGAAAATTTCAAATATGAAAGAAATGTGCGTATTGTTTAAGCATGTAGTTTTGTAGCAAATCCGTAAATATTTGAACTATTAGCCACACGGACCACTATGCGTAGCCCTTTCGCGTGTCACGTCAAACAGAAATATTTCTGTGCTGGCGGTCGGACGCAAAACGAATAATGTTGTAAACAAAGAAATTTTCTAAACTACTATTATATAATATTGTTATATTAGTGATGTATGTATGTGGATAAAGCGAAGGAGGTAGATATATCAGGTTCGTTGTAAGTAGTGGTGCATAATCTCTGCCTAACCCCCTGGGAGACAGGCGTGACGAATATGTATATACGTTAAATATGATAGTAGTTTACCAATTTATTATCATATACTATTGTAATTGTCTTTTCCAAATTTATTTATTAGTGTATTGCTGTAAAAGCTAAACTGTACCCGGGCGAAGCTGGGCGGGGTCCCTAGTACGCAATATAACACAATTTACTTTAGGCTCTTTGAAGTATCACTTTCATGTGTGTCACAGCGGTTAGCAGCATGCGAGATAACTGCTGATAAACGGTGCGACTGTATACAGAATGGTGCTGACCGCGAAAAATAAGGCGTGATGAGTGAAGGTCAGTGGACGTGGGCGGTAAGCTAATACAGTAGGACAAAGTGACATCCTGGGCATCGAAATCGAGACTTGACGGGTGAGTTATTACTTCTGTAAGCTATTCCAACAATCTTGCAACTTATGAGTGACTATCTGTAGCAGAAAACAACATAGCTCCGGCTGTAACCACTTGTTATACACGAGGCGGAAGTATACGGCTATACTCGTTTACAACGGGACTAAATTATGGATAATATATCAAATACATTCATTGCACGTGTATGAAAATATAGCTTTCCTTTCCGCCACAATTTTTGCTCTTCGTACCTAAGCCATGCGTCTCAGCATGGACTTCCTTCGTGCCAGAAATGACACATTGGTATTTTTCTTCCTGGACATTTCTATTCCTGGAGTTCATTACTTTGCACCGCAAGAAGAATAAAAACACTGAACAGAGGGACAAAATAAACCCTGTTCTGCAGGCGGAAAACCAGCAATGCAATGCACGTGCAAGATCGGCGTATTTGAGCAATCTCGGAGCCGGGAACAATATTTAAAAATGTTTCGTCCAATTAATCTTTTTTTGTAGTAAAGTTATATCTATGGCACCACAGACTTTTTTAATCGTCATAAATTAACGTACACGACAGTAAGAGTAAAGTTTTTAAATTTTACTAAATTTTAAAATGATTAAAAAAGTATATTCTTTACAAAAAAAATGGTATTTTGCCCCTGTACAAATATTTAAGTTGTAAAACCGAAGCGAATGAGACCTCTGCGAACATTGCACATTGAAAACTGTGGAAGATGGACGAAGTTATTTTAACCTTTGATTCTATATCTTAGTCGCATGACCGGGAACGGCCATAAAAAGGACTTCAGAAAACACCACATGTCCCACATTCATTTAATGCCTCCGAGAGCACGTATACTTCAGATTTAAATATTTTCTCGCAACTAAATTAATAACTTAATGCAGTCTGAAATTTTTTAAGTACACACAAGGTGCTTCATTCAGCCNTATTTTCTCGCAACTAAATTAATAACTTAATGCAGTCTGAAATTTTTTAAGTACACACAAGGTGCTTCATTCAGCGAGGCTTTCTAAATAGCAAGAATCGGCTCGGGTCAACGAACTGAGTAAAGTAGCCAGGCGCTTGTTTTAAAGCGTGGAATCCTTCCCACGCTTTGTCAATAATTCCTGAAACCTGCGCCAAGTTGCTAGGTCTTGTGCCGGTTTGTAAGTAAGTCGTAGAATTCGGGAGTTACCGTTTCACGGCGCCTCGAGAATTTTCAACTCCTGCCTCGCGACTGGCTCTGGTGCGGTTACATTCACTGCGTGTGTGAGCGGTCTCCCTGATCACATTCCTGTTACGTAACTATTAAAAAAATACAATTGATTAATACAGAAAAAAAATCAATTAAGCTGACGTTTTAAGACTGTCACCACAGTTAAAACAACTTAATCGAAAATGTTATCAGGGCATTTCCATAAACTCAAGAAGTGTGTAAATGTCCAGCTCCAACTATCCTTCGTTGCGAGTAACATGCGACGCTTCACAAAGTGGCTACACAGCTATTGGATGTTCGTCCATGCGAGAGATTTGAAGCGTAAATAATGAAGAGCTGTGTACAAAAATGCCTACGACTCCTGCACCACCAACCTGTTCTTCAACTGCGCCCATAGAAAATTTGCCATCCACTACGAAGAATATTAAATACAATTATTTCATAATTAATAATACAGAGTATATCGCTTTGTCGACAAGACCGAAAGCTTTGTGAAGACGTNGGTTACATTCACTGCGTGTGTGAGCGGTCTCCCTGATCACATTCCTGTTACGTAACTATTAAAAAAAATACAATTAACTAATACAGAAAAAAATCAATTAAGCTGACGTTTTAAGACTGTCACCAGTCAATTTTGTTGAATTAGCTTTTACAAATCAGGGCATTTCCATAAACTCAAGAAGTGTGTAAATGTCCAGCTCCGACTATCCTTCGTTGCGAGTAACATGCGACGCTTCACAAAGTGGCTACACAGCTATTGGATGTTCGTCCATGCGAGAGATTTGAAGCGTAAATAATGAAGAGCTGTGTACAAAAATGCCTACGACTCCTGCACCACCAACCTGCTCTTCAACTGCGCCCATAGAAAATTTGACATCCACTGCTTCAACCAGTTAACAGTTCCTGACAGATTCATCAGTCACTTTAGTGAGTTAAACTAAGGAATCAGTGAA
>NQII01011989.1:0-25690 GCA_002778355.1 Clitarchus hookeri
TCAAGGCATGTTCAGCATTTTGGAGGAACCGAATGACCTTGGTTTCGAGAATGTGTACCTATAATCCAAATTGCTTCAGCAACCGAAATACCAACATCTAGTAAGAGTACTACAGACTGTGGATGGCCTATGATATTACCCTTCCAGTGATAGCGAATATGTTGTGCCACCAAGTAACCTATTGCCGAATTATGTGTTTATCTTCGACAATGTAGTATGCGAGAAACAGAATTGCATTCAACAATACTTTAGCATGGGATGGCATGCAGCTATTTAAGTATAAAATCAATATATTTATAGATATCACGAAACAAAGAATCTTCGTTTCTAGTAACAAAAGTTCGTTATGCATTATAAACTGAGGAAGAAGGTGAAAGTACTTTTGGGATATCCATGTAATATCCATACCATAGCTAGGATATATTAAGGTTATTCGGGAAATATATAATATATCCCAGGGACATCCTATGCTGTAAGGGATTGATAGCAGCACACTGACATAGAACGTGTCTTCTGCGAAGATTGGAACTTTTAAGCCATCTTTCACTTCCCAGCCAGCCATTCTTACCATGTCGACATTGTTAGGTCTGAGCGAGAGGTAGAATTTTATGGTGGTGGTTATGCCCACATACCACATTTCTTCAATAATAACACCATTAAGTTCGTAAATTACTTGCTCGAAAAGGTGAAGTATACAATTGCGAACGAATGCTGTGGTCGTGGAATGAGCCCTGTCCTCTCTCGTGAGGGTACCTCGGATGCGCAAAATTGATTGCAAGGCAGGATGTAAATACCTTGATGCTGCATTGGGATTCGAACCTTTCGCCCGAGAGCATAGAGGCCTGTTATATACGGTTGGTAGAAGTGCAGCTTAATCTTGTAGATTCTGTCGTCGAATTCTGCCCACTGAGTCATGTTAAATACACTGTTGTCTTCCATACTTCTTCACGTTCAATCCTAGGCTATGTAGAAACTGTTTGTTGGCACATGTAGTACGCCGATGTCTCGAGCTCTACTGGTCCTGGGCTTGGTGCTGCTCTCGACTTAATGTATTGTTTGGGTACATCGCGAAACTCAGTCCCATCGTTTCAGGTGCAACCACAATAAGATTTCTTCGTTTCTGAAATCTATCTGCTTATCGTCGTAATCGACGATCGTCACGACCACATCGTGCACGCTCTTCGCGATCACAGAAACGTTAATTATGCTTTTCGGAACTTCGACCAGTTTATAACCTGGTGGAGCCATCGGTGCGAACTTATGCAGTGTATTGCTGCTTTTAGCATTGACGTAGCAGCCACTCACTAAATTGCAGATAATTTTCATCACTTTCACAAAAAATATGTTTACAGGTCGCGAGAATTCGTGCATTTTGTTGGCTTCGTATATTTGCGGCTTGAACCTTGAGCATGGGCCCGATGGTATTCCTGTCAGTGAAATCGTTATCGGCACTGCAAAAGATTTCTGCCTTCAGCATGTTTCTGTTATCATGCAGTTCGAAAGCCATGCCCGATGGCACAGAATTCTTGACGGAATCGGCAAAGTCCTTCAGTTTGTGTGCGCTGGTGAGAATGCTTATTTCCTGCATGTACCCTGCCACTGTATACCGGAGATATTCTTCATGTATCTTCGCAATTCGGGTGGAGGATGCGAATTACAGAAACTGTCATTATATATCCCACGTTTGGTACATTTGACCTAAGTTACCCAATGCGTACCGGGTCCAGCTGATGTTTCCAAGTTGATTACAGGGCATTCGTCACTTTTGTGTTTATGGGCCAAAGCATCTCGCATGAACACTCCGCGAAAGTTATGTATCTTTCATTTGCATGTAAACAGTGCCAAATCCAGGTTTGTGAGCTGCTGTTTTGGTAGAGATTTTATAAGCACCTTTTCCTGCTGGGACACTTTTTCTTTCTCGCACCTCTTCATCCGCTTTGGTAGGGTTGTTGTATGTAAAGTCCTTCACATTTTTGCTACCTATGGTGATAGCTTCCAGTTTATGGCTGTGGTGGCCATTTTACTCCCATTGTTTTTGTTCGTGCGAGGCTCGTTTCACTGCACTAACGATATTATTTATGGCCCTGGCAATACCACCTAGAGCACCGATAGCAGGTATCATAGTAGGAAGGTATCATCCTTTTTTTTTCTTCGCTATCCTCTTGGAACAACGTATCGCTTTCTTCTCCCGCATGCCCAATTTTACCTTGGCTTTCATCGAATTGGAAACACCCCACATGGCTATTTTTCACCGAGTCTGGTGACGAGTGCAAGTCGTATTTTGTCTGTCCTATGCGCGAGTACCTTGTCTGCCTGGCACCTCATTTGTAGATACTTGTTCTGGGAATATGCGATATTGTGCCACTTGCACGCCTCTTCCAGTATGTTGATGCCCGAATCGCAGCATGCCAGCCTTTTAGCTAGCTTGGTACCTGGCATGCAGTACGTATACTCTGGGAATATACAGCTCAAAAGATAGAAAGGTAGCTTGGAAGAATATCGAAGATTACTCTTCTACATTTGATATTTCTTCTACAAGTCATCACATATTACTGCGCCACAAACCGATGTATACCCTACCTTTATATTTTTCGTTTGAGTATCATGGAGATAATCAAGCAAGATGTTAGTCTTCATGTCCACATCACCAAGGAAGATGTACAAACCTCATGCGATGCATGCAATGCTGTTGCCCAATACTGCGAGAGGACTCATTTGAGGGTCATTGGGCTATATCAAGGCATGTTCAGCATTTTGGAGGAACCGAATGACCTTGGTTTCGAGAATGTGTACCTATAATCCAAATTGCTCCAGCAACCGAAATACCAACATCTAGTAAGAGTACTACAGACTGTGGATGGCCTATGATATTACCCTTCCAGTGATAGCGAATATGTTGTGCCACCAAGTAACCTATTGCCGAATTATGTGTTTATCTTCGACAATGTAGTATGCGAGAAACAGAATTGCATTCAACAATACTTTAGCATGGGATGGCATGCGAGTTTGGACTATGTGTACTTTAGTGAAACTTATTCGCATTTACTCGTGTTGTTTCGAATGGAAGATACGAATTTGCAGCATGCATACGATGATCACGTCAATACAGATATGACATTCGCATAGTTCAAATATATGTTTTCTTTGTGATGGAACAAGGAGTATAGCATTTTGGTGATCGATAGAAATTCGCAGGTACATAAGGTAAGGTACAGGCATGGCTTCGGTCAGTTTCTAGAAAGACAACTACCATGATTCATTACACCATTTCCAAGTTCGGTCATCGTCTAGGTTACAATGATGATTATGTTGGCTATAAGTTGATGGATACTCGCCTCGCAGCTCTTCGCAGAGTCCTGTCACTTGTTGGACCAAAGATCGAGAGTGTAAAAGATGTTAACATCCAAATTGGCTGTGAAAACCGATGTAGCGAGGGATGGTAAGAAGGTGCTGGATTCATGCAATGAGAGACTGGAGAGGATAGAAAATTATCTTTTGGAAAATCGATAGTATATATATGTATATATATACCTGTGTGGTTGCATCTTTATTGCATTCGATTAATAATNCTTTTGGAAAATCGATAGTATATATATGTATATATATACCTGTGTGGTTGCATCTTTATTGCATTCGATTAATAATGGCGGACAGAACCGAACTGACGACTAAGCTGCAACGAGCCATCGAAGCTGTTCGTACGAAATGTCTACTCGCGAATAGTAACAGACTAGCTCTCGAGAACCGAAGGGAAGAGGCTTACAATCCGATCACCAGCCACCTCGCCGAACTTGGTCGACAATTGTAGGAGGATGCTTTGGCTCAGCTGGATACAAAACGCGAAATAAAAGTGGAAGGACCGACACGAAACGTAAATGGAAAATAAGTCTGTAACTGCCTGAATTGGAAAGTGACATCGNAATAAAAGTGGAAGGACCGACACGAAACGTAAATGGAAAATAAGTCTGTAACTGCCTGAATTGGAAAGTGACATCACTAGCCACAAAGACGATTAGTCTATGATTGATATCCTATGTGCTCTAGAACGGAAACAGACACGAGAGCGCAGACCCCATGAGGGCACACTGGTCGGTCATTACATCGCTTCATACTCCGATGGAAACAGCGACAAGATTTACGGCTTGCGACACCGCGACGATAAATGGTTTCTCGGAAAAAAAAGGAAGTGTTGTTTTTGCCAGGAAGTGTGTTGTATATCGGCAAATGCAAAGTTAAAATCACGCAAGAGCTATGCGAACTTTTATTTCGTAGGCAGCCTGGACACCACACCGAATCGGATTTACGCAAATACCGATACCTGCTAGAGTCCATTCTTGCTCATTACAGGGACGATATTACGCATCATCGCATCACGGCGATGTAAGGACGCGGCACATGCCAAATTCGGCATTATCGCAGGGTTGTTTCCACGATTGTCTAAAGTTGTTGGATTGGTTCTGCTGCTGCAGAAGATCGATGCTAAATGCAAGCGAGACTGCGTGTGTTGGGACGATCCGAATGAACTGGTGTATAGACTACGACTACTGGTCGCTTCGTAGGCTGCGGGCAACCAGTCCCACACCTACGAGATTATATCCATCATCGATGAACATGTCGAAACTGGCTACTTCATACAATGACAAAAAATACGGTTTCCAAGGAATCGCACAGGTCGGCCGGAGGGAATTATCCTCGGAAAAATTACATCATGAAAGGACAAGATGATATTTATCAATCTGACCTGATCGAAATGCAAGAATTTGCTCATGCGAGTAAAGGCCACTGCTACATTTTAACTTTAATAGTCACGTTTTCCAAGTATGCCTGGGCCAGGCCACTCAAGTCGAATAATGCACATAATGTCACCGAGGCCATGGCAGACATATTGCGCGAAGGATACTTACCAAAAATCTACACACTGGCGATGGTAAGGATAACATTAATGCTACTTACCATGCTCTGGTGAAAATGAACGGTATGAATCATTATTACACTTACTCTGGGCTCAAGTTCAGCATCGTCGAGCGCTTTTACTGGACTCTAAAAGTCAAACTGTGGAGACGTTTCACTGCGAACAGAAACTTAAAGTGGCTGGGATAATTGTCGCAACTCTTTTGCGAGTATAATTCTACCATTCATTCTACGACTCGCATGAAGTCCGGAAATGTCAAGGACGACTCGCTGCTTCGGACTTCCAACCAGAAGAGGATGGACTCGTGCACATCTAAAGCCAAGATCAGTGACCTGATGCGCATCTCCAAACAGCACCACATTTTCGACAAGGCGTATCGTCACAAATTGTATGCAGAATTCTACAGAGTGATAAGCATAGAACTTATGTATCAGTGCATGTATTACCGCGAGGACCTGTGTGGCTAACCCATCGTTGGATCCTTTACGCAGAGGAGATCCAGCCTACGAAGTTATGCGATGTTTATTTGGTGGGAAATGTGCTGGAACGACATAATGTACATGTGTACGTGAGATAGCTCGGACACTATCTGTGACGACTCCTGGGTCCACGAGAAAAGACGTTCTGAAAAAAATTTAAAAATGATTTTTTTTTAAAGTGGCGATACGTATATTAATATTTTTAAATTAATGTTTGTTTTACCTTAATTAAAATTTCTTTTTCTTTCTTGTATTTGTATGCAATATTATGGGGTTATAAATAGCTATTTGCAGGTACAGACCTGTGAAAAAAAAATTGTAACATTGCTATTTGCAGACTTCAAGGTAATCCATTACTGTGCAAGTGCAGCAATTTTTTAAACTTTGTCAAAGACCTGTCTGTGCATGCTCGCATTACATAACTACTGTTAACAATTTTTTTTTTATTATTCAGAAAAAAATTTTACTTTGTTTTACAGAGTTTATCGAACAAATGTTTCCCCCGAATTAATGGGATACATCTCAATTACTAAAAAAATGTGGTAATTTTTTTTCACAAATTTTATTTATCAAATTCTTTTGCTATAAACAATTGTCTTATATTGGTTTACATTAAGTATGTAATGTTTTATGTATTGCTGACAAACAATATAATTTTTAACGTTTTTTCCCCTGCATACATGTTACTAAAATATTTTTACATTAATACTAACTCTATTTTTTTTCAATGTTTTCTTGATTTAGTGTTCACTTTCTATTTATTCCTTTTATTACTCGTACGTTAACAAGCAAACATAATTTTTTATCACATATATTATCATGATGTATTTATTTCGATTAATTTAATATTTGCTTTTTTATGTTTAAAATCTATAGGTTTTTTCCCCTGCATTACTCGTACATAGAAAAGCCAGTAAATTGTAAGCCAGTACTCCACTCTCCGGAACCCCCAAGATGGCATTGGGATAACACTTCACCGTACCTGGCTCGAAGTAGCTGGCGTACATCACTTCGTGCATCGAAGATCGGGGTGGTGGTGGTGGTGCGATGGGAGTAGTAGGCCTCGTCCAACTTCTGTTGATGTTGCTGCTGCTGGCGATGGTGGCCTGAATGGTGACCTCATGTGCGGGAAGTCACAATCGTCGCATGTAGCCGGGGTGAAGGTAGTGCTGGTGCCAGGATGTATAAACTATGTGATCAGCCTTATGAGGCCGGCGGTCGTCTGATGTGTGGAGCTGTTCATGTTTTTTTACTGCGCGTTGCCTTCGATGTTGGTGATGGTGGCTGCTGTGCGAAGCCATGCCTTGCACGAGGTGCGAGAATGCGGAGTGTCCGGAACTGACGTGATGCAGCCTTCGAAGCACTCCCTGCACGGCAAGCCGTCGCGAATATCTTCGTCCTCGTGCAGAAATGCGAGTTCTCTTTCCTTATCGAGGGCCGCGAGCGACCGTAGCCTCCTGTATGCGACAATCGCCGAAATTATTTTCTGACCGGTGGTACAACACGCCAACTTCTGCTGCTTGGTGATAAAAAAAAATTATCCTGGACATGATATAAACTTTGTATACTTTAAGGCAAGCCACTAGAGGAGGCAACGAAAACGACAGCAGCAGGTGGGAGACCGGATCCCGAGGCCTTTTATATGCTGGCATATACGTGTAATGGTAGAGAAGAGGGGGGCATAAGGGTAAGGCGAAGGCAAATGTTTGGAGTCGACAAACAAGCCTATTGTGGCAGGGAGAGGGGGTATTCCTGCCNGCGTGCTTTCTCACAATTGTTTTATGTAAAAGAAACAAAAATATATTACAAATCATTCAAGATGATGATTCAATATTTTTTACAAATAAATAATTTTTACTGAAATAATTTTTTATTAAATACTGGTTACGTGTTGTTGGCAAGGGTTCAGAAGGTTGGAGGAGGGATGGAGGAGGGGGGTTTGTTAAGGGTTTGGGGTGGAGGGTGTGTTGAGAGGTAAGGGGCATCCAACATGACCGCCCCAGGACGTCTCGACAACCAAGGTGGCTAGCGAATCATGAATCCTAAATAATTAATCCTGCACCAAAGTCGCCATAAGTCTACTACTCACGGCGCATTATTAAATATTGACGCTAATTAAAAGGAAAGTCTTCACCCTATTCGTGGTCCCGAAGGCTGATGTCTGTAGACGTTTTAAGGATGTCGGCAAACCCCATGTCCTGACCTCTTCATGGTGCAGTGACTCGGCGACACAGACGCCGTCCGCCGTGCTTCATGCGTTAATATCGGGCGCATGTTGACTTACAAACGGCAACACCATCCGACTCGTTTGAGGGGAGTTCTTCTGTTGTGGTTAGGACGCTCACGGCTCGTGTGCCAATTACCGCTGATATGTTTGCGAATGTGATCAGGCTAGCAAGGCCTGATTGCACGAGCATAATAAATCCAAAAGACTGCAACTCATTACTTATATAAGCTATGAATACATTTAACTAAAGGTACAATATAGGCGCTTGTGCAGTCTGAGGCTACATATCTTCACTCAAAGTAAACATATTTTTTTAGCACACAATATCACCAGGAAACGCATTATTAATATACTTTATTTGCAAGCAAGCAAACAATGATTATAGAAGAGTCATGAAGCAGAAGGGAATTTCCATCTAAGTAGAATTTCATAATTATAAATTATAACACTTTGCATTACACTTTAATAAAGAGCAGTAGGAAGGAGAAATGAAATAAGTTAGATGTACTGCTGTCCTTCTTTCTTCTTTGTTTACATAACTTAGTTGCAATTAGGTTTTCTCAAGTTGCAGTAATGCTTATAAGTATGTACACTGTACATTCTCTGACACATATTTGCTTAAAAATTTCTAAACATAATTATTAAAAATGCATGATAACAGTTACAAACCCATACATATTATAGTATTTGATAAAACACCACTGGACATTAGCAGTGCTCCAAACAAACTGTTGTACGTGCTTCAATGAATAACTTACGTTTAAGAGGGGGCTCAGAAACCCATTACTCACACGGACTTCTGTACATACAATCGACATCCGTTTTCGTCTCTACATTTTTTACTCATACCATTGATTCCTATGATTACACCCCTGTCAGTATAATATAGCACCGAAATAATGACCCTATCACAATATATTGGCCTTTAACATTAGCCTGCGTAAAAGTGAATTCTAACGCGATGTTACATTAGTGTTCACTTTATTTTAATTTGTTCTCAGTGATGAGCTATTATGTAAGTTGGTTCTACGCTGGAAGGAGTTTCATTTATTTAACCCATCCCAACCTTAATTCATATAAACTATTAAGTATCGTTTATGGCACATAACAAAAGTTTAAATCTTAAGTTAGAGACATAATATTTAATACATCCACTGAAATGAAATCAATGAAAAGTTTTATTTTCTCTCCAAAGACATGTTAAATCCTACGATAAGGTAAGTTGAACATTAACTATACTTCCAAAATGAATATAATTTAACACACGAGCGAGCAAAGAATTCGTTGGTGCCAATCTGCCATGTCTCCTACAATTGCTTAGATAATGGCGATTCTTACCTGGGTTTACAGCATCTCCGATGACTATCAGCATAACTGTAGTGAGGAGTACGACGAGCATCTGCAAGAAAAAAAAGAGTGATCTGTCATAAGTCGCACAGTGATTAATAACACAGAGAATACAGCATCCGAAGCATTTGCTTTATCACCACCATAGTAAAGTTTGTGCAGACTTGTGATCCTACTTTCGCAATACCCTGATAAACGACAGCGCAAAGGCTTCCCTTTTTTATATACAAATTATAAAAAAAATAATTAACTCTGTAAGTTCCAGAAACTTTGTCGTCTGGGAATCTCTGGGAAATTCATCGTGAAGTTTCAACTTGCGCTGCACTAAAGAAATAAATGTTAAAGAACTCAGCTTGCCAAAGTTAATTCACAAGTTTAAATTACCTTTTTGAATTAGTTTCTTGCTTTCCATGCTGCAGTTCACATTCCAAGTATAAAAAAAACTCTGATAATTAAATTTTAGCACAATTCTCACAAGTCCGTTGAAAATACTGCGGTACAGGAAAAACACTTTACTTCAATAACGTTCATAAGCATAAATATTCTTTTGTGATATATATGAAATTAATAATATGCCTGACCCATTCATTCAAACAAATCATATAACAAAGCTGCAAATATATAATAAAATATATAATGGAGATATCATAATAGAGGGTTACCAGATATGTGGTACTCAAAGGAGGACATGTTCAAGTAACTGGCAAGAAAAAAGAGGAAACTTGCAAAAAATTACAGGAAGATAGCGGACACATAATTTTACAATATCGATACGGGATGAAAAAATAAGTTTTTTGTATTGTTACAAGAATGCCTGAAGGGGCGTGTCCGAATTCGTGAGGGATGGATGTTTTAATAAAAATAAAAGAACTTAATTTAATAATTGTATTCATTCTCAATGCTAAAAACAGTCAAACATCTGTTATTTACCAGTCAGAGCGCCCTATTAACTCTTTGTTCTTAATGAGCACAGTATTCAATTATTATCTCCATTTAAATTAAAATCTTAATCACAGTCTTTACTCAAGCTAATGTCCCTTAAACTGCTCCAATTATTTCCACACGTTTAGAGTCTGCTTCCATAGTCCCGAATGTCTTTTCACTCACGCATCCGGTCCACAGTCCCGCAGATCAGTCCCACCCTTCACTGCACACAAGCTCGCCGACGCACTCTCGCAGATCGCTGCAGTCGTCCCTCGCCGCTCCGGAATCGCACAACTCTCTCTTAAGGTCGCACGAGTCTCCAGACTCTCGGCTCTTAATGACTCTCCCGTCAGAGGCCAGCACGTAGCATTTATACTTGAGGTAGGTGCCATCTAGAACATTCTCGTCAACCAATTTGTTCAGGGAAAGGTAATCGTGATGACGACAGCATAACTGCGTGATAAATGGAGAAATATAACCGTTTCAGGGTCAGCGATGCGCGAACTGTGATAAGAATGACCGTTTCGGCTCGCTTTCTGCACCAGATACGTGGCCAACGGCTTATAGCTCGCCTGTTCATTCAAAACAAACCTTTGACGTGATGCCGCCGCCAACACATAACTGCTGTCCTTCACTTACACTCGCTCGCGCGGGATGCAATGCAGCGAGCGTGTAATAATATATTGCATGCAAAATTGTATCCAAAAATAGGTTCCTTATAGCTTTTAAGTAATATAACTTTTTTTTTGCAACCAGAAAAGGTAATAACTATGTTAATTCTGAATATGAAAGTGAATTCCATTTAGTTTGTAGTCATTACAAAATATTTTTTAAGCGAATAATAAAGAACTATTGACACAAAACACAGTTGTAAAAAAATTCTGTATCAATTTTTTTTTAATTGACAGTTAATCTCTGTTGCACAGCTCGAGTTCAGATACATTTCGTTTGTATTTATGTGACGATTTTATTTGTTCTAAAAGGTTTCCATTTCCTGGCAAATAAAAATGAAAATTTTGAATAGATTAGGCACTTCTCAACTTAGGCATCTAAAAAAAACAGCATAGGAGAAATATATGAGTGTTTATAAAGACAAAAGATATATACAGTACTCTCGATAAAGTTAGTACTTTTGCAGAAAGTCCGTTGCCACCGTTACTTACATATTAAAGAAACCACAAAAACTAAAGTTTCACTGTCCTCCACTTTTATTGAAAAAAAGAACTTTTCGATTTTTTTTTGTAAAACACGGCCGGACAGTTTACAATGTCTCAAAAAGGGAACATGTCCAGGTGAAATAGGACGTCTGTAACCCTATCATAATATTTTCATAATACTCATCTTCTAGTGTCTTCATAAGAACACAATAGAACGGTTTATCTATCTATCATTGGTTTCAAGTCGTATTAATAATATTTATTTCATGTTGATTAAGAATACAGTTAAAAAACATTTTATAGTTGGGATTGGAAACAGGGAGGTGCAAGTTGTACTGAATAAGCCGTCTCTTTTGGGGTAAGAACGTCATGTGTAAAAATTTACTGGAATGCATTTGATGCGGATGGAATACGCGTTCTCCAGAATGCCAATCAGAAGTTACAGTTGCATTATCGCAATAAATACAGAGCGTAATTAAAAATGTTAATAATTAAATCTACTAAAGTAAACATTTTGAATTTAAACTGTACTTTTGCAGCGTTTAAAATCATAGGAACAGTGCCTTAGTCTTGGTGAAGTTGTTGGCTTATATGTTAACTTGCTATTTTCAATATAATATTATCATCCAAATACATGTAATATTGGAAAATATTTGTTTCAGCATGAAATCGAAGTCCAGCCCAATGGGACCCGCTATTTTTTTGGTCAGAGATTCAATTAAACTTAAATGTTAATTTTTTAGATATATATTTCTTAAGCCTACCTGGTTAATTAAATTAACAACTTCATCTTCCATATCTCTAAAATTGACTTTTTTTTGGTAAACGATGCATTATTCGTTACAGTGTGCATGTTCTGACACGACGATGTAATTCGTATAAGCTCCCAGTTTTCTCACGGATTTATCCTCATACGAAGATTAGCAAGAGGGTTCTAGGAAAATAATTGTGTGTTAAGCGCAAGAATCGTTGTGAAGAAATTTTCACCGGTAAGTGTAAGAGAAATGTGTTTCACGTGTAAAAAAAAAATCAAGTAATCACAATACTATAAATATTTATATTCTACTTCAAAAGTCATATACCGTGGAGTGGTTCAAAATACATATAAAAAGTTTTATGTATTGATAATGCTACAGTAGCAATATGCAGAGGTGACCATTAAAATAAAGCTCATATAACGGATACCTCCGCAAAGAGACAAAACACTTGCTAAGAATCAGGTTTGTGGTATTGACCAACTTTTAATATAAAGCAAAATTCAGGAAAATATTTTTTGGAAAATAATTGAATTATTTGCAAACAAAATGTACAGATTGTACCGTTTGTCAGAGGAACAAACACTGAAAAAAGTAACATTGTCTCAGAAAAGGGTGGGAAATATTATGGATTATCATTTATGCATGGGGACTCAAAGACAACTATGGGTAGGTGGATGTATACATGTTGTAAATTCTGTCAACACTCTGCCATTCAACAATATTGTAAAATGTTAAGAATTAGTTTTATTAGAGGTTTTTTTTTTTCTGTATTTTTGTCTGTAGCACTTGGATGAAAAAACGAAACACAGCCACCGACCAAAACAAATACTGCCGTAATTTACGAAACCATTATGATATTTTTGTTGACTAGTGTTGTATAATCCATCAAAAATGTTAGAATTAGAATGGATTTCTTGAAGTCTCGTTTCTGAGTTTGTGTCAAATTGCTTGTTGCTGTAAGTGTACAAGTCAACAAGCTGTAGACTTGTGGACTTGTAATAGTTTTGTTATGGGTCATGGAAGCTAAGTGTTGAATTATTGTAACTCCATAGTGAATGAAAAAAGAATCGTTAAAAATAGCTACAGAGGTAAAATACCACAGTGTTCTACGGGGGAGGTAGGGTGAATAGATGAAAAACTGCAGACCAGAATATTGCGTAAGTAATANAAATACCACAGTGTTCTACGGGGGAGGTAGGGTGAATAGATGAAAAACTGCAGACCAGAATATTGCGTAAGTAATACAGGATTCAAGTATATAAATAATAAAGAATATTAAAATGTTATGAATTTATGACGTGATAAATATTAAAATATCAAGCAAATTTTCTAAGAAAACTATTATACGGTATTTTCCATCCTTGAACTCCTACACTCCTTCACTGATCATGTTTTTAAACCGCAAATCTAGAATTAAAGAATTAATTATAAATAGTGTATACTTTCTTTTAACGAATACCAGGTTATATCCTCAGCTCTAAGAATCTTCAATTCTCCTTTCCAATTCCGGTAAAGCATAGCCCTACATACACTTTNCAGGTTATATCCTCAGCTCTAAGAATCTTCAATTCTCCTTTCCAATTCCGGTAAAGCATAGCCCTACATACACTTGATTGCCATGTTATTGAAGTTCGGTGCCCACATATTTTATTTGGCATCTTTAAAAATGTAAGCTGTACAATACGTTAGTATAAACTTTTATTTAAATCTTTTTGTGTAATTATGTTTGATGTTCACGGAAAGTAAAGATATATTGTGTACTTTTAAACGAAACTCTAATCCTACCCACGTGCTAGTCTCCCACCATCAAAAAATAGTGATTGTGTTTTGAGAGCTTCGATGTAATCAGTGGATCGATTGCTCATACTAATAAAGCGAATTGTGTAAATAATTAATTTCTTATCGCACATGAAAATGATTTGGAAATAGCACTATATTTAGTTTGTGTGCCATAAAAAAGGGGCAAAATCAATATTCCCTGTAATTTTGCAATACTGAGATTTTTTCAAGCAAGCCGCTTTTTTTCACTGCCTGAAACTCGCATGTCGCGTGGGGAATATTGAGTTTTGCTTGTAGGTACACGTATGTACTCGTACTATTTTAAAAATCATAAAATTTCATTTTGTTGTTTTATACAAATTTGCCTGTAATTGTATAGGCTATCGATTAATAATTTTGCACCTCGAAAAAAGTTACTGCAGATGAAACTCTCAGTGAAATAACATTTTAATATGTTTTTATCAGTAAAAGTTTCCCCAATCGATTTCCACGTTTGATAAAGAAAGACGTTACACTAAATTTCGCGGTATCTAAATGCCGGAACCGGAATAACCTCAAGACTAATATTGTTCTTGTGAATCTTTTAAAAATATTCCATTTTCTAAATTGACGATAAAAAACATATTTTATACCATCGAACACGAGCGCGCTTCCCCCAAAGTGAACGTGTTTTGCTGTGTATCCAAAGACACTGTTGTCGGCCCTTTCTTTTTTCACGAGCCCACTGTTTCTGGAATTCCTTATTTGGACATGCTTACAGAGTGGTTGTTTCCGAGGGACTTCATTTTCCAGCAGAATGGTGCGCCACCCCATTAGCACCTAGCTGTTCGCGGATACCCGAACGAGATGTAGCCGCAACGCTGGATTGGTCGAGGAGCAGCTGGTGACCAAACTCTTCATCACTGGCCCCCAAGAAGCCTAGATCATACCCCGTGCGTTTTTTTTCTATGGGGGTACATAAAGGATCTAGTGTTTCGTTCACAATTTCCGGCTAACATTAACGATCTCAAAACGAGAATTACGGACGCCATCAAACCGTAAAACAGGACATGCTGACAAGAGTGTGGAACGAGTTTTATTATCGCATAGATGTCGTTCGGGCCGCTCGCGGTAGTCACATTGAACATTTATGAAGATATAGTAAATAAACTTCACAATTTCGCGGTTAATTTGCTTGTTCAACAAAGGTTGTACGTTGATTGGTTTTGATATTATGGACTTTCAAAGTTAGGGTATTCTTTTATGCTGAACCTGTATTTCAACATCACGAAGAGTGTGACAAAATGGCTAATAAATTTTAGTGTGTTAGTTCTCAGAAAATGATAATTAATCTGAACCCCACCTGTAATATTTGTGGATTAAATTCAAACCCTCACGAAATGCTCACGCTAATATCAGCAGAGGCACAAACCTATGGCGAGCATGGCCATAAAGATTTTCCTTGCGATGATTAAGTCATTCTTAACGTTACGTTAAAAGAAATGATAAATTTTTTAATTCGTATTTTTTCCAAAACGAAATCATATAAATGATAATCTTACATTTGATCTAACACACGTTTGTTAAATTGAGTTTATATTTTAAAACATGCCTATTAAAACGACAGTAAAGGACTCCGTTCACCAAAGGCTCACAGTGGCCATGCATTGTGGGACATGTTGCTGAGTTAAAAGTAGTTTAGAGTAATGGGTATTCGCACATTGCGGCCATACAATGTGGCGTAATTCAATGCGGTGCTGATAAAACACTCTTGGGAGCAAGTAAGAAATAAAATACCGCATGGCAATGCATGGCGTAGGCGTGATGTGCGGTAGGAAACTATGTGATTCGATAAGGTCTGTGATGATCGGGTTTCTTCGTGCCAAGTCGTGTGGCTTCGTCGACAGGTGAGGAGTTTGCCCACCGCCGATTGAGTTGGTGAAGAACAGCCATTTTTGAAACAATTAAGAGCCATGCGTACAGTGTGGAGTTAAAGAAGCAAACTGATGTTATATAATGTAAATGTTTTTTTCCTTTGTATTATGTCCGTACTGATATTTATGATATATTTTTAGTCGTTGTGTTGCACACTTCAGTCAAAGAAAATGTAGAAGACGTTAATAGTTACTATCCAGGAATATTAGGAGCTGTATGATGTCTCCGGCGCAAACTATCACAACCACCTCAAGATTAAATGCACCTGGCAGAAAATTAGGAAGAAGGTGAATATGTAAAATATAAAGCTAATTATGATAATTTCAGCTTCTCAGACTTATACAATGGCTTTTACAGAACGAGACCCATCACCTGAGACCAAACCACATGTTACATACAACTTGAAAATTTAATGAATATGTTTTTTTTTTATACAGGAACAGTTTAGTGAGCAACTTACATGTTATGCTAGTCATCTAGAGCATCTACACAAATGGGATTTTGCCATTTTCTTCGGAAGTCTTCTAAAAATGGTTCCCAATAATTTGGTCCGTATCATGCGACAAACAACATAGAGTATGTATCCGGGGTGATGTTACAAACATTTAGTGATGATGGAGAAGGGCATCAGCATCCATTTCAGATAGGGAAGGGCGGTTCAGAAACGCCCGTGTCGAACGTTACAATCAAAACAGCGTTGGGATATCTATTACAGTGGAACACGAGAACGGCTAGGGGGTTGAGGAAGAATGTACTATGTTTAATGTCATAAAGTAAAGTACTAGCATTTCATTGAAGCCTGCAAACCAGAACAAACATTCTTGACTGGGCCGGGAATCGAACTCGGTGCCTAGAGAGTGGCATTTCATCATGCGGGGTCGTGTCAGAAGCCTTGTCTATACAAGGCACCCGTGGAGACGGAAGAGGCACTCGTGGCAAGAATCTTACCTGCTTGTGATGGTATTCGAACCACTCCAGGGATATTTGACCGGATGCGACAGAGCTTTGTGCAACGCATGCCCCAAAGAAAAAAACAGGCCTTCTTGATGAGTAGTACGAATGCGGCACGCAATGCGCACTGTCCCAGTACGCGCCCATATGACTATAAACATGGCATATATATGGGCCTATGCGGCGTTTTATGAGAATAAAATAATGGCATCTGTTTAAAATTGTTAAAATAACCAACTGTGTCTCATTTCGTTTACTTAGTTAAAATAAGAAAACCCATACCACATATTATTTTACATTACTCAAATGTGAAGATAAAGCAAATAAACAGTTCCATAAAAACAGCAGTGTTTCTCATCGTCTTATTGCGGCAGTCTCCCACTTGATCCCACTTCACGAGTGGACTGGACAAGCAACGGCATCTGTTAGAAACATTGAGATTTTAATTTATATTTTGGGCGAAGGGGGATGGGAGATGTGCGAATGTATGTTACTTTCGTCTGTTATGTATACTCCATGAACTTCGATCTTCAATTACCCCATAGGTATATATATATATATATATATATATATATATATACATATATGCATATATTGTTGAGTAAGCAAAACTTAAAAAGCAACAAAATAAATTTTGTTTATGTATAAAAAAATATATAGACTTGAATTAACAAAACCTCTGTGTAGGGCCAAAAGAAAATATACCGTCAACAAAATATTTTGTCGAATCAATTTTATATTTATTTTTGGCCACTCATTTGGTTGTTTTCGTTCGAAAGTGCTGCTAGAGAGATTTTTTTTTGCATTTTTGTTGAAATCAGGTTAGTAACAGTGTTTGTTAGGGCATCTATCGATGCTTAACAATGATATAAACACCCTAAAAAAACAAGTTCAGCATGGAACGAAAAAATTACAGGTGTAAAGCTTTAAACGATTATTTGTGCACGTTGTCTAGAATTCAAAATTATGTATGTATTTAAAAACGTTCCAATCTCATTAGTCATCAGTTTATCTGAGATTGCTAATGCTAAGTGATTGATTGCAGATGATATAGGTTCGAATTTCGGTCGGTCTTCCATTTACTTTCATATTATTATTTTTACTCTCTAATGTACGCAGAGCTTAACAAATCGTTAGTTGCGCCACCAAACTTTTGCATAGGCAACCAATTAAAAACAACAAAATAATTTGGTTTCAACAACCAAAATATTTCACCGCCCCTATACAAACAATTAGTTTGGTTGCGCCAAACAAAAACTTTGATTACAACAAGAAGATCGATGACGCATACACACACACACACACACATTCTCTCTCTCTGTTTATATATATATATATATCAGCGGTTTGGAATAAGTGTAAATATTTCTAATGGGCTTTAAGTTAATTAACTGTCATCTACGCGGGCAGAAGACAACATAGCAGGGAGAGTATCTGTAGGTATATGCTGTTCACGGTTATTTAAGCACTTTAGAAATCAACCTTTGAAAAATCTCACTGCCCCTATTTGCTAATATGTTAATAGGCAAAATGACTGGCAAGCGCCCAGTAAAGTTGGCAACGATGGAGGGAAAGTAGTCCCACGTCTCAACATTGAATTAAGAGTGTTAGGTAAACTTTTGTGAATACTGAAATTATTAATTTTGCTTTCCGTTTTTTTTTAATTCGCATAGTTGTAATAATTAGCAAAAATGTTTTTAATATTTACTTTCCTCGTAATTTCTGAATTTCACTTGACTGGCGCGTGAATAAAGTGAGCAGGCCCACTGCAATGTTAGTTTTGCTCAGTCGACCGCGAACAGCCTGCAGCCGCTGTTAGTGTAGCTGTGAACGTAATGCGTGCTGCGAGCACGGAGCTCGCCCTGGCCGCCTGATATACGCTACGCACACGCGCTGCACAGCCACCAGGTAGCAGCGAGTGATGGCGAGGACTCCCCAAGTACCACACATTCTCCGCTTTTAATATTTATGTGAATTTTCGTCGTGCCGCGTGTTTTAAGAAGTTGGCCATTTTTAAATGATTAAAAATATATTTAAGTGTTATTCTTATTTATGTACCATAATTTAAGCAAGTTTCTCTGTTGTCTATGTAGGCTTTTTTTTTAATTGGTGTAGAACGCCGATATATTTTAAGGTTTATATAATTTGACAGTATCGCAATTAAGACATTCAAAATTACAAAATCATATTCAATAGTTTTCAATCCAAAATAAATAAAAACAGTTAAATATAGAGTTATGCTCTTTCTTATATATTAGAAATAAATTTTGAAACGAGTAGCCAGTGCAGTTTGTTATTGGTCCACAAAAGAGATCACATTTATGACTGGGACGTTTCTGGAAGCAAAATAATATATGAGTATCCGCTTGACTTACTTTTGTATGTGTGTCTTACTGGCTATTTTACATACACAGTCAAAACACAGAAAATATTTCTATGAGATTATCAACTCTTCACAATGATATTGAAAAAATGAATATAATCAACAGATTTTATAATTACTCTATGGTTGCGGAAACGTCCGGCTTGTAACATAAATCGCAGCTCTTTACAATTCTACGTTAAAAACAAAGTTAACGAAAGATTCGTAATATTTTCCAATATCAGTACTCATAAAATAACGTTCGTATTGCAATAATAGTAATGAAATCGCCAGCGCAGGCGAAATTTCCTTGTAAACTTATTAAAAAACCGCGGCAATAAGTGGTAATATAAATGATTTGCAGAGGAAGTTTTGTTAAATTTCTTAAAGATCTCTTAATTTACTTTATTTGTGTTTGGTAACATTAATTCTTCAGGTTTCATACAAAAAAAACTTTTTTGTGGAGAAAATGTATATATATATATATATAGATATCTAAGTACATAGAACTTTGTATATAGATTAGTCCACACAGTAAAAGACACTTAGTAGGAATATAAGAATTCTCGTTAGTGTTTCCGACAACAGAAATATCTGTAACAGGGTTTAAGTTGTCAGTTCTACGAGATCTGGCTATTGAAATAATGTTCAACCAGTTTTATTAATTTTTTTTAAATAAATAATTGGTTTATTATACGGTTATCTTTTATAAGCCATTGTAGAAAATACTATGATATACTGTACTGCAACATAAATTTTACAAATATTTCATAAGAACTCCACAATTACAGGGAGCACAGTCACGACATTTATTGGAAATATATGATGGTTCAAACTATGGCAAAGCACTTATTACAGTGAAATGAATCTTCACTCTGATAAAACTAAAATTATAATTTGAAATCGTTAATGAATGAAAATATTTGATCATACTCTTTTACGCGATAGAAAATAAGTAATTTTATTTCGATGAACTGGAACTTTTCAACTATTTTAGTAGGTTGGTTGAAAGACTCTTGCAAATGGGAGCGAGCGAATGACATAAGCAGCTGTAAAGATTTGTGTATCTTGCCGACAGAACGCAAAATAATATACACAATTCATGTAAACTTAAAAATTAATACATAAGTACATGTTTATAAATCTAAATATTCTGAAATGTTATATTTTATGTGTTATTTGCGAAACATGTACAGTTATACGAACGTAAAATAATAGCACGATAAGTAAAATTGCTCAGAGTCTGTGGTTAAAATGGCAGTGTTTTAAAATAATTAAAATATACATATAGTATAACTGTATGTGCATAGTAAGTGTGCATAGGCGCTTAGTATAAGGGAGACTTACCCCTCCATTTTTCACCTAGCAAGGGTTTTGTACCCCTCGGTTGCTAAACAGAGATTGGTCACTCCTCCAGTTTATAATAAAAAAATATTGTTCAGGTTTTTTTTTTTTTTTAATAAAATCCATGCTTTTTATACTTTTTCCTGACAATGTCTGCACTAACTTTTCAATTTCAATGAGTGCAAGGTGAAAAAAATCGTCATTGAATGTGGCTTGTGAATGAAATGGTAAAAACGCTCATTATTATTCCTCTGTTATAGATAGATATATACTACCACCTAGTTTTTTTAGGTATTTTTATTCTACACAATTCTTTACTACATGATATTGTTCCATCTTAAACGGTTTAGACAGCGCATTGCAAGAGAGCGCGCTGGCGGCAAACATTTTTCCGACTTGATTCACTATTATCGTCTCTGCTTATTCCTTATATTATTTTACGTAACAAAATATATACTTAAACCTGGCCAGAGAAGATAGGTATGAATTAAAAAAAACACGTAGGCTAAATCTTATACGTGGTTCTCGACTTATAAGCGCACTAACAGGCAGCCAGAGAGACATTGAGTTCTATAATACGTATAGATTTAAAACTCTGACTCGCATGAAATAAGAGTTACTATACGTGCATAACCGAAAGCACAAAAATAAAACTCACAGTATAAGAAAAAAAGGGGGAAGATAGATATAATTTCAATGAACATGGGTAATGTCATTGAAAGTGCGTGCTTGTTAACTTAAAGCTGTAGCGTTGAAAAACGTTATGACAGTTTGTTATATTTACATTTATTGGGAACACGTAATTTTACTATGTTACTGAGTAGAGATGCCAATTGTTGTTATGAAATCACAACTCTTTCGTGTTTACATAATTTTTGTCGTGAAGAAAATACGTAAACGAAAAAATATTGTATACGTTCTGTTACATAGTAGATGCACTTTCACAATTTTCTTTTGAATAATTACTTTATTGTACCAACAAATAATTTTACCAAATTTTAAGATATACTTATTGGCATACAGAGTGTGAGAATGGTAACTTTAGTGTGTGTGAAAACGCACAAACGTCGGTGGCTATCCTGCATTATCGTGTCAAATTCTACAACGTTTAGAGCTTTGAGAAACAGTGTTTTCCAGTGAAGTAAATAAGTATTTTTAGAAGACATGAGTTTTTCGAACTTACCAGACGCATTCTTTAAACCAAATAAAATGACGCGGAAGAATTATTTTTTTAAAGAAAGGCCAACAAAAACAGAAATATTAAGATTACGTTTATTTCGCAGCGTTAGAATCCTGGGTCAATTATTACAGTCAGTATAGCCGTAAGATCAAGCCACGCGTTCACTACTTGGACAGGACAAAGACTGTACGCCAGATTTCGTCAGCCGGGTTGGCGTAAATGTGAGGCCAACTGCCCAGGCTCCAAGAGTCGAGTAACATCGATCGACGCTATTTATCTATAATACCGCTGTCGGAAGCAAAACGTGTTCTTTTTTATTACCGACCAGCTCTCGGATGTTGCGAAATATGAAACGTTGCGTTTAGGACTGTCGCTGGCCGGGTGAAATGTGACGCGGTGACGCCAAGGGCTGCATTAAATACCTGTGATTGGTTATTTGGTTGTGTTCTCTTAGTATAGACGGCGAGCTCATATAACAATGTGTTACATATTACCATTCATTAAAGCAACATGTACGACTGATAAATTATATGATGATGTCTGCTTCACTTTTTGTTAAAGTAGCACAACTTAAGTTCTCGATTAACTGCCAAATTTGTACGTTGAAAAATACCATAAAACAAGAACAACATGGAACTACAACACGTTAACAGATTCTCCAGGCAACAGTTCTCCAGGCAACAGCAAAAAATCTTTATAAACCAGAAATATTAAAAATTTTTAAAAAGATTCTAATTATCATAGTAAAATTAACTATTCGTTATCTTGTATTGAATTGCAATTCCGTACCACGATACTGGTACCAAATTCAAACAGCTTATATAAACCGAATGTAAAGAATAAACTTGCTTATGCGTAAAATGAATCTGTCATGGCAATCTGAAAATGAGACATTACTTACTGTTTTCAGTATCCCGCATTTTTCCATACAAGTCTTCATAACTTTCGGCAGTTCTCATTCAGGTTTTTGGTTTTGAGTGCTTCATCGTCCATAAATTTTTTGTTCGTACGGAATTTAGATTTCATTCTATCATAATCCATCCAAGTAATATTACCTTTCCAATTTATTATATTGTTGCAATATGACAGGGGCGTATCCGAAATCGTGAGGAACGTAGTTCTTAATAAAAAGAAGTTAAATTTCATTTTTAATTTATTCACACAGCTATTAATTGCAACTTTAAACTATTTATCTCTACAATTGCCCTTGTTATTGTCAGTGAGCACAATCCTTAATATCTATCTCATTTTTAATGAGGCTTTGTCACTGACTCTATATTGGTTACGGTCATTTAATTCACACTCATTATTTACACATATTCGATATGTATATTGCCGTCATTCCAAATGTCTGTCACTAACGCATCCAGTTCAATAGCCCGACCCCCCAGTCTCACTCTCCACTGTACCGATGCTCGTAGTCCGCAGACTTCACTCTCGCTGGTCACTCTCGTCACCACTCGTCGCTCTGCTGGCCCGTAGTTTCACTGTCTTCACACACCTGGCTCTTAAGGTAACACAATCCTCCAAACTCTAAATAACTCTCTGCTCGGAGGTCCATCGTGGCTTAAATAGTCTCGCTTGCCGGTCTAGAAAGTTCCCTACACCCTGAGTCTCACTGAGAGAGGTTAGGGCGATGACCAGATCANTAGTCTCGCTTGCCGGTCTAGAAAGTTCCCTACACCCTGAGTCTCACTGAGAGAGGTTAGGGCGATGACCAGATCATTCTTGCAATGATAACGCCATAAATTCAAACCGGCATTGGATGGGTGGGCACGAGTCCCGATAAACTTATCGCAACCTATGAGGCGGCTGGTCTTTATAAATCTCCGTGCACTCCGCGGGTTACCAGAAACGCCCTTGACACACTCCTTCGCACGCTCGAGCGGCACGGCGCAAGAGAAACGACGCAAGGCAGCGACAGGTAACAGTTTATTTTTCGTTTCGTTTAATCAATGAAGCAAATTGAATTTCTGACCAATAATTATTTTATATGTTACGCAATGTTTTAGGTAATCTGAAATGTTACAACCATTGCNAAATTGAATTTCTGACCAATAATTATTTTATATGTTACGCAATGTTTTAGGTAATCTGAAATGTTACAACCATTGTATAACTGCTCCCTGTGTTATATTATGTCTTTCTTATTTTGCATGTTTCACTTCCGTATTTCGCAGATGGTATTAGAATTATTTCATAGAATTTAAATATCGTTTTTTTCCTCTAAATTTTGGGAATGTTAGTTTCATTATATCATTTATTAATTTTTGTGTTGCACATTTACTTCATCATTAAATTAAGTCATCCAACCAGAATAAATAAAATATTGTCACACGCTCACGCTTTGTACGCGCGGGCGGAAGAGGACAATGAAGTGATATGATAGCGGGCGGCGAGTGACTAAGGAATGTTTGAATGACGGCAGAACAATATGTATATCAAGGTTTTTACTTACAAGGTGTTCAGCTGTGCATTTTCCCACCTGGTGCTCTGCTAAGACTTTCATGACTCGCACGCTCATGGCCTTCAGCAGATTGAATTTTTACTTTATCTGAAGAATTTTCTAGTGATTTATTGCCCTAGATTCTCTGAGCGAGACTCGGGGTGCGATGAAGCTTCCCGGACAAGGCCAGCGAAAATAAAAGCGCGTCGGGCCTCTGAGACGAGAATTTTATGAGAGTCGGGATTATGGGAGATTGTGTGACGTTAAGCGAGCTATAAGAGCTATAAGAGCATCGAGGAACGCCGGAAGTGACCAGCGGGAGGAAAATATGAAACTGCGAGCATCAGAGCAGTGAAGAGTGCGACTGGCAGTCTGGACTATTGGACAGGATGCGTGAGTGACAAGACATTACAATTGATGGCAACAGGCAGACTGAACATATGATAATGATGAGTATGAGTTAAGTTACTATAACCAAACAGAGACATTGAGAAGGACGTTAATAACAGTTGAAATTTACTTTAGATATTGCGGTATCTGAGACACTGAGAAGTAAAGAGAGTAATAATGGAGATAAATAGATTAATTCTATAAATAATACCTGTGTGAATAAATTAAAATCAAATTTAGCTCTTTTATTATTACTAAGACCTCTGTCCCTCACGAACTCGGATACGCCCCTCAGGCGTCTTGTAACGGTATTTTAATTTTTAAACAATTATATTATTTACTACAATTTTTGGCCTTAGTATGATTTCCCCACGAAATTATTTTACGAATGTTAAGATAACTTCTACTATAGAATGGGAAAATGAATGTAAAAAGTTAGGGAAAGGGAAATTTTTTGCCTCTGTATAAGCGCTAGTGTCGGAATGGTACCAGGTTTTCTCGATATTCTCTATTTTCCACTTTTAAAACAGAATAATTGCTTTAATCATAAGTCATATAAAAACTAAATTGGCAAGGAGTATTATACTTTTATATTTCAAGTACCTTAACTTTTTAATTAAATGTTACCTTTTGGAACACCGCTCACCTATCGGCGTAAATTTTCCATATGTTAATCTCTCCCATAAGAAGTCTCGCTTTGTTCCTAACCTGAGTAGAATAAACCTTGGTTAGGTTATAACTAGGGGGACCTGCAGATTTTAGTCAGGGCATACTTCTTGTAATTGGTGTGTGGCTCTTTGAATGTTATTCTCTTCTTTTGGTGGAACTATCTGCTACTCTGAAGTAAGAAGGAGTGTCACAAAATGGCGAGTATCATATCAATTTCAAACATTTGAGCATATTTATCCATTCTAGTCTCTACGGGTGTTCGGGTTTACCTCACTACCCAAAAATTACTCATCACTAACTTTCGAAAGTGTAGGATTTATTACGTTAGTTACCTTAGAACATGGAAGCCATTTTAATTCTTTTATTCTCATTTACGAGACAAAATGGGAGGTTATATTCACTATTTAAAATGCAAATTTCAGTTTTAACAGATCTGTTGGTGTCTCAAGCAGTATTGTCGACTGTATTCAGCACCCGAGACATCTGCTGCACAAAATGTTGCAGCGACTTCAGTTTCAACAACTGCATCAGAAACCGAGCCGCCATCAGCTCCGCCTGTACTAAATGCATCTTTGATAAGGTAACAGTGTTGATACTCTAATACGCGGTTTGCTCATTTTTGTACTGATAATTCGCACGAAAGACGAGAGTGCACTCAGAAAAATATCTCTATTTGGGAAACCATGTGAAGCATATCGAGAAGGCAGTTTTTGAACCCAAACACTCCTGCATTTACTCAAGGTACGTGAAGAGTAGTCTCCGTCGTTGAATTGGACCCGTTGCATATCATCAGCACTGATAACTTGTGATACTGTTCCCTCTGCTGCTTTTTATTATTTGGCTGAGCCCCT
>NQII01011990.1:2610-24553 GCA_002778355.1 Clitarchus hookeri
ACCAACAGCGCAGAACCCCAAAATTAAAAACTATATTAAAGAAACTAAAAAAAAAAAAAAAAAAAAAAAAAAAAAATTACGTAAAAATTAGCACATGTATAATATACACGACTGAATAAATGTACAGCAGAACCAGTTTATAAGCAATTTCAAAAGGGATGGTAATATTTTTCTATAAGTAGAGGTTTCACTTATCCAATTTTCCATAAATCCAAGTTTCTTCGCCTTTAATTCCTTATATGGAGGTTTTGGGATTAAACTTAAAATTCTTGGCACGTCTTTGCGCTGTTACACACATTCAACTTATTGAATTAGTTCTAATTGATCTCTGAGAGACAACATTTTCCGACATGGTGTAACGAGATCTCGATCGCACACTGAATGTTTCACTTTAGTGAAAGTAAACAATGATTTCAATATTTTCCATAAAGGTAATTGTGAAGGATCGCCACGAACCTTCAGTACACAATGACGTCAGCCCGTTCCGTGAGTATAGGTAAAAGAGAAAGGTGCGCGGAAAAGAACATTCCGTACGTAGAAGTAAAAACATTCCGTACATAGAGGTTTTTGCCTAAAAAATTAAAGGGTAGCAAAATTATTTTCATACAAGGACGTTTTCCTTATACAGAGCGATTCTAAAATCATGGGACAAACATTGAGGGGTGGTAAAGCTCACTAAAACTAACAATTATTGTATAGGAATATATGGGCGGAAGTGACGCGTTGAGGAACAAACATAAAATTTACTCATGAAATGCAACACAGTGTTTATTTACAACGTCGCCACTAAATGCCTTTATACAGCAATGTTTATAATAATTGCTCAAAACTGCTACCACCGACAGTAATGCAAGCTTGGTAGCGTCGGTGGAGTGATTGGCGAACAGATTCAAATACGCCGGGTATTTCACGCACCCCTTCATTGTCAGCCAATCACGCCATATGTAGAGGTCGCCAAGCATGCGCGACTGTTGGCGGATGCATTCCCAACAACTGCTTTAACATTTTCTGTACGGAATCACTCGTTAAGTATGCTGCTAATGAATATTTTATGTTTCCGTTAATGTGTTATGATTTTGTGTTTGTGCCTCAATGCGTCAGTTCCACCCATATATTCCTATACAATAATTGTTTGTTTTAGCGAGCTCTACCACCCCTCGATGTTTGTCCCATGATTTTAGAATCACCCTTTATATACAAATAGTTCCATAAAACAGGCCCTACTTCATATTTATTGTAACATGATATATGTAAAAATTTTCAATAATATTACCGACAGTGTCGAAAAATTGTAGGTGAGTAAAAAAACAAGTACGCTGATAAACTCAGTTCACTACATTAAGGTAATACAGTATGCTACAAAAAGTACGCGTAGACACTGGAGCAGCCTGTGTGAATCTTATACGAACAATTATCTCACTAATGTATTTTTTTTTTTTTAACCGAATTTCGTAAAATTAAGACCCTTAAAAATTTTCAAACTTGTAACTTTGAACACACTGAGGCCATCTCCGGACGGTCAAATACACTTTCAAATCAGTTTGGCTTCCTGTTTGGTGATGAATATTCATGAGTTTTCGACTTATGCAAAATATACACGTTTAAGGGCAATATTATGCAGCTGGGGATCAACAATTATGTTTTGCAAATGTGAATATCCACCAGAGCCAACGTTTTTTTGTCCTGGTTCACTCTTTTGCATGGTATGAAATGTATCTGTTCGCAGAACAAATAACGTTCCAGTTGGACAGGTGAATAGCTGACAAGAAGTAATTCTCGTATTCTCTGCGTGCGCCACTCACTGAAGAAGCTGGAGACATCGCAGAGAAGTGCCCGCCGTAAAGATGCTTATCTTCCCGAAGAGAACACCTAGACGGATCTTGTGGTGGCTATCTGGATCTTAACTCTTTATTTCTTACGACGAGTTGTCCCTTCCTTTAGATTCTTCTACTTTGTCTTCGGCCACACTTAAAAAGAAAAAAACCGTACAAACGGAGAGGCGTGCTAAAGGAAGCTTGACCGATTCCGTTGTTAGCAGTCGAATTGTTACGAGTCACTGGACCACGAAAGAGGATTCCTTTTCAGCAGCAAAGAAAAAAATATCTCGGGACGATGTCACCGTTCAAGGCTACTTGGGAAATTTGAATGCAAGAGTCTGAAAGACAGCACGATAGAATTGAAGCCGTTCAAGATGATAACGGACAAAGGGCTCCGCACGTAGATAGTAGTAAGTTTTTTTTTACTTGTTTTATGAAACAGCAAGAAAGTGTTTGCGGCAAGAAAGTCTTAGCTCGCAGATATAGAGCACCTGCATGCACACGATTACATTTTATAACCTAGCAAACTTAACAATACGACAATGTCCCTACCTTTGTTTTTACGTCTAAACCAAGCAGCCAGTTTCAACGAAAACTATCGTATTAAACTGCCTATACCAGAGGTATGTAATGACCTTCAATTATCGCTCAACCCCGAGCACCAGTGGAAACTCTTCCACTTATGAAGTCAAGCGTGCAGGGTGACACGCGACCGGGAGAAAACAAATTTACTCAGCTCTGTGTGAACTGACATTGCCCGACCTCGCCATTTTGTTTCGCGTGCGCTGAAAATATTAATTTACCGCCCGGTTTCGCAAACACCGGTTTCGTTCCGATTAACTTAATAATTAATACAGCATTTTCTGTTTCTTAAAATAAGATTAGAAGACACCCCACTTTAATATGACTTGTGTCCGGTGGTTAATTTAAATATAATAACTTCCCACGCTGATTTTAACTGTAGAATGCTGCGAATAACGACGGCGACGATTCTTCATTGATTTTAAATTACGTTTATGCGTCAGACATTAAAAATTCTAATAGATAAAAACCCGGAAATTTTGCGAGTTCATTTAAGGGCAAGCTAAACTTCAAACACGTGTACATTTGACCATCTATTCAATTGGATCGCAGTTCGTAAGCCACGACCTGGACGAATTCGGGTCAATAACACGATATCCGCAAAGGAGAGTAGAATTGTTCTCGGTCCACCGCCAAGCCCAAATTGTAACCACCTGCATGTGATGATTCATCTTGAACACTGAAATTCTAAAGTTCATGGTGCACGGGTCTAGTATCGTGTAGGTCCTCCTCCAGCCCGGCGAAATGCAGCAACTCCTCGTGACCGTCGATTCCACAAGTGGACGGAACACATCTGGAGATATGTTGACCCATGCCGTCGGGATGGCTACCCACATACCCCTGCTGTTTGCAGGTGCGCAGATCTTGGCTGCGAATGGACCCCTCGCAACNGTCCTGTAATGTTACCGCGCGCTCTCCAACTCGCTCGTAAATAATGGTTCCCACCTTCCCCGACACGTACATGCATGCACACACAGCCTTCGTTTCGATACGGGAAGCCAGGATAACCGGGGTAATTTTCCCTTTCACCGCCGATTGTGTCACGAACGCTGGACGCAGGGGTCAGCCTCTCTTTACGTAGGCCCTGAACCCGCTACACTTTTCTTCTTTGTTATTTTTTTTTCATTCCTCGTGCTGGCATTTCCCAGTAGTTTTTATCGTCCGTCGGAAATGTCTCAGAACGCGCTGCCCGGTAACTCGCGCGTTCTTCGACGACAAACAAATTCTCAGCGGCATATAACACCAACTAGAGTAACTACTTGGAACTTGAACTGAGTTGCAAAGTGTTCGAAATACAAATATTTTCCACTAGAAGAACACACACATTAGAAAACACCTTTTTGGAGCACTCCAACCTAAGGCTGGATTCTCCNTTCGAAATACAAATATTTTCCACTAGAAGAACACACACATTAGAAAACACCTTTTTGGAGCACTCCAACCTAAGGTTGGATTCTCCAAAGAGCTGTGTCTCAAAATATACGCGTCAGATGCATACAAAAGTATTCAAGGACCCGACAGTGAACCTTGCCACAGATTTCCCACAGCTGAAAGTCCAACAGGTGCACGCAGCACGACAAGAACACCGCACGCCAGTTCAGAGTTAGAGGTGATGGCGCACTTTATATGCGTGGTAGCTTAACCCATATCGCTCCCGCGCTTCTCGGCCTAAGAAGCGGGTGAAAAACAGCTCGAGGTAGGCGGGGGGCGTTAAGGGCGCCATCTGTCTGCCTATGTGCTCAAACAGAGCGCAGAGTTTCGGCTGTATATTGACCATTTAAAAACTAACTAGCTTAAGAAATTGAATAATTCACGTTAAAACAAAAGGTAAAATGAGTTACATCAAGAAATATTTTAAATCACGTAATGAAATATTTTCGGAATTTTGAAAAATTGCTTCAAATAAAGAAATTTTTGCACGTTTGTAATTTGTGGCAGTTTATGATTGTAAAAAATGTTGCTAACTACATTTTAAAATGATTTAATACTAGATCTTTCAGACACTCTTATAATGGTTTCTGTAATTGCTTTAGTTTATTTCATTTGTACACCCCAAAAACATGAAAATTTAGATTTTGACATGCCATGGTGCAAAAACTATGCGGTCTAAATTTTTCTATACAAGGAAAGATACAAGTAATGCGTACAAGTTTAGCGGTATTTCGTACAAATATAAAAAAATACCATTTTTGGTAACCAGTTCCCTTGAGAACAGCATTTAAGGAAAGTCTCATGTCTGAACAGTAGCTTCCGTTTTCTATTTTCACCTCTAATGCATATTTATTTTAAAGTATGAAAAGTCGAATACGAGTGTTTCACAAATATTTTTTAGATATGAATCTTCTGGCACAGATACATGAAACATGTGGTACTTAACCAAGTAAGTACCACAGATACATGTGGTACTTAACGTACCACAGATACATGAAACACGCATTTGTCTTGATTTTATTCCACCATTACATGATAGTGTCACAACTGAAAGTCCTATGAGCCGAGTTAACAAGATAAACACTGAACTTCAGTTCAGTGCCTTGCGTGTAAAGGTGGCCAGATAATTCAATGGGCGTACCTAGATCGCCCTTAAAACTACCATGCTTANAATGGGCGTACCTAGATCGCCCTTAAAACTACCATGCTTATAGATCTTGGACACGCAAAATACTTCCATCCAGACAGTGCTCTAAAATCCTAAAGCACTTTTAAATATGTTTCACGTCCCGGTCGACGCTACATGACTCATGGACATGTAAGCCAGAATGAATATCTGACGAAATTATTTCGAAAACGGAACAAACAAAAAATAGTAATTTACATATCACCACATGATGTTCAACTTTAGACATNACGAAATTATTTCGAAAACGGAACAAACAAAAAATAGTAATTTACATATCACCACATGATGTTCAACTTTAGACATTATATATGACTAACTTTTCTTCAGATAATTTTTTTATATGGTATGGTTTCTGCAAAATTAGTTCTCTAATTCAAAACTGTATTGTTTTTGTAATGCACAAATGAAGTAAACCAAATTATTTGCATAAAATTAAAAAAAATGGCAACTGAAAGATTGTATCTCAAGTCATTGTATCTAGCAAAAGTTATTTTCTAAATATTTAGGAGTAGCTACAAATAAAAAATATGCAAGAATTGCCATATTTTTAAATTTTTTTAATTGCAAATTTATTTCCTCTTACAATCTAGTAGACTTCTTGAAGTAGCTCTTCGCATCTTTTTTCAATGTGAATTATCTCATTTCTGTACGTGAAATGGTTTTCATTATTTGTAGATTTCTGAAACAGTAGAATTTTGATTTTGACATGTATTTATGCGAAAATTATGCGCTCATATTTTTTTTTTGCGAGGAAAGAGCAATTACTGATAATATCTAAAGGTTGAACAGTATGTGGTACAAACATAATTTTTTTTTGTTGCCAACAAATTTAATGCACTAATTTTAGCTACCCAGTGCGTATTTTAGATAATTGATATTATAATGCTCAACTATTTCCCACATTCATGAGCGATTGAACTAGATATTCATCATGTATAGAGAGTACTTCCTTGCATTTTAAATCACCGAGATGCTGTTTAACATACTTANTTGAACTAGATATTCATCATGTATAGAGAGTACTTCCTTGCATTTTAAATCACCGAGATGCTGTTTAACATACTTATATCAACGATCCCTGAAGACGAGAAGGAATAACAGCTACAGAAATATTGTGATCGTAAATTTTATTTATTAAATTCTTACGTTATTTGTTGTTACGTTTCTTTGCCTTCATAAGATTCTTTCGTGCTCATTTGAACTGCAACTATCTGGATAATCGTTCTGTTCGAATGAACAACACGTAGATGACCTGTAACCGAAAATAATCCTGAATTACCGATCCTTAAACGTACGTTCTTCATCTTTCTGCCACGTTGGTTGTACGGAACTGAGACTAAGAGCATAGCCACAGCGAAAGCCGAAGAGGCATCACCAGTAGTTGGTCAACACTATCACTTACTTTCTTAAGTTGTCGCGAACTAGAGCGCAATATGTCTGGCGTGGTGAACTAAACTTCTATGCATACTGTTACGAATGAGCCTTTTAAGCCATTCATACGCGAAAGTGAGTAAGGGTGTAGCTCAATAATGAGTCATGATTAGGTAGAGCACAATAGCATTAGATGAGGTTCATTAAACAAAAAGATTATACAATAACTATTTACGTGACTATTGATCGGGAAAGCTTTAAATGGTATACCAAGATGCTAATTAATTGTATTAAATATAGTTACCTCACGCCATTACTAGTATAGTCTAATTGGAAAGTCCCCACCTTGTTCATGTTGCCAGAGGCTGATTCTATGAGGCAGTTAACGACGGCCGGATACACCCATCTTCAGTGGTCTTCTCGTTCCAGTAGCCCGACGACAAAAGACGCCGCTCCAGGTGTTACGCTGGCCTATATCGGGCGCATTGTTTGATATTTTCGGCCTTGTTTACTAGCCGGTGGAGGGTAATTCTGCAACTGTCTTTCGCTAGGTGTTGTTGCAATCACGCTCGTGTCCTGGTTCCATGTTTGAAGGTGTGATCAGGCAGGCCGTTCAGCTAAGGCCTGATCACATCATAACAATACGCACGCAAATATTGCAGTGAACTTTCGCTGGCGATTTCTACAAGTACTCCAGGAAATCTGCAATACAAAAAAATTAAACTAATTTGGAAGTATTTATACGATGAAAATTTTTCTCTTCGAATTTTGATTAAACACTGTGATCTTTATGCTCTGTCAAATNCTGGTTAAACACTGTGATCTTTATGCCTTGTCAAATTATTAGTCTCCTTCTATTCTTCTCTAATGTGAATAATTTCCTGGATTATTTAAGACCAGAAAACGTAATTTTATCAAAAGCTTCTACAGAAATTGGTTGTAATTATGAAATATGACGTTATAACGCAACCAGTAACAAGAAGTTACTGATAACTAACGAGCCTACTTTCCTCTACATGGGTGCAAATACATTTTACTGAAGTTCTTAAAAGCTTAGATGGTTGGTAGGCGTTAACGTCTCATCGACAGCAATATCATTAAATATGAAACCAGAAACGTGTGAAACAGTACCAAGACAATTAAAATGCACTAGTTACTTANACAGCAATATCATTAAATATGAAACCAGAAACGTGTGAAACAGTACCAAGACAATTAAAATGCACTAGTTACTTACCCGGGATTCAAATTCAGAAAAACTCGTAAAATGAAGTTAGCTTGCAATCAACTGGATCACGGAGGTATGATTCGGAGCGTCAACTTCGGATGTGATCAGTCTAATGTTTTGAAAGATACGTGTTCACTAACCTGAAATATTTACACGGCCATCATTTTGAAAATAAATGTCTGAACCACTAAAACCACACAAGTTTAAATAACCTACCACAACGCTAATTGTGTGAAAAAATGGGAAATCGGTTGATTGGTACCCAGGCTAAAGCATAAAAACCTTATTTTCTTAATCGGCACTATCTTACAAAACTGCCTTTAAAAATGTTCTATATTCTATGCGTCTAATAAATACCGCCAGCATAAAACTTCGGTTGGATTTTAAAATTGATATGCCAATCATGTCAAAATATTTATATAGGCGCCATTTTGAAAATCAGTGACTGACCCCATTTGAACCATGCAACTTTACATGGCCTTCTGTAGGTGTGAAAAAGTTTGTGGAAATTAGTAATTGTTCCGGAAATATGGCAAAATGTTCATTTTACTCACCTGAAACAACTTCGCAAACAATCCTGCAAAGAGGATCTCTGTATGCATAAATGATGCTTCTTATTAATGCTGCTTGCATACAAAATTTGGTTGAATTTTGTTGAAACGTTTAAAAGGTAAAACAAATTAATCTTAACTATTTATAAAATCCCCATTAAAATATGCATGCCGCACATAACACATGTTAATTTACATACTCTACTGTAGCAATACTTGAGTGAAATTATGGTATGAATCGGTTGATTTGATCCTCTATCTATGTCATAAATCCTCCATTGTTCATATAACGATCTTCACAAATGGAGGACATAAAGTTTATGTATTAGCACGTTCTATGATTGTAATAGATACAATATACAAAGTTAAATTAAATCTGTTGCATAGTATCGTATGTGTATAATACTAAACTGAAATGTTTTTATATGCGCCATTCAGAAATAAGAGACGTGCACACTTAAAACATATAAATTAATATGGTCTACCACAGTACAACCTTTATTAATTCATATAGTGCTGTCTTACAAAATGACTAACAAAAGTGGCTGTTTTTGGCCTATCTGATGCTTGTAAAAGATACTGCCAGAGTACAAAATTTGGTTTAAATTAGTCAAACGGTATGGTAGTTACACAAAATAAACCTAAAATATTTGTGGGACCACCATTTTTAAAATAAATGCCGTCTAAATTTCAATTACTTATATTTACCTGGCATATTATAGGATTACTTACGTGCCAAATTTTTGTGAAAAATTGGTTGAGTAGTTTCCGAGATATAACGTAAAAGCTAAAAGCTTAATTTTTTCATATAGTGCTATCCTCCAAAATGGTGGACCAATAAAAATATTTACATCTGCATTGAATAATTACACCTAGCGCTGTTAGCATACAAACTTTGGTTTAAATCGGTTGAATGGTTTCCGAAACACGACGTATATTAAATTTTAAAACGTCCACCATTTTAAAAGTAAGTGCCCGATGTGGTCGAAGACTATAAAAGTCAGGTGTACTTACTTGGTGCTATATGTGTACCGAGTTTGGTAAAATTCGGTTAACGCGTAAAAAAAAAAAAATTAATAGAAGGAAGGGGACACACATACACGCAGACACAAACATACACACACAGACACACAGCCAGGAAAGTGATGTCATAAGCCTTTCTTTCCTTCGGAAAGTAGGCAAAAATGTTCAGTAACCATTATAAACATTAATTGAAGTTTTAAACCTATGCATAATACACAGGCGAATAATTACCATACATTGAGCTCCAAAAANTTATAAACATTAATTGAAGTTTTAAACCTATGCATAATACACAGGCGAATAATTACCATACATTGAGCTCCAAAAAATGAATGCTCTTAAAATAATTTGGGAACTTCAGTGCGAATCGTACTCTTTCCTGAACAAATGTAGAAAAACTACCATGGAGTTATGATACAAGATACTACTAGTCCTGCTTTCTCAACGTGCATATATATATATATATATATATATATATATATATAATGGCCTGGTACATTTGCGAACAATCTCTTAGAGTGTATGAATAAAAATATATAATGAAATAATTTTGCTCACTGATGTGAAACCGTACCATTCTTATGAAATTAACCCAAAGAAGAAAAATTTTCAAAATTAATACAAGCACGTGCAAACGCAACGCGTGTATTATGAAAACAATCGAATTTTCTCCGTACACTGGAAATGAGACACGTTTAGTTTCATTTAGTTTTCATACTTGCAAACATAAACGAGGTAACTCTATACGAAGCGTACTGTGTAACTGCAGTTACAAAATAACCGTACCTGAGGCAGCAGTACTATTTGTACAGTTGAAACCTGGCGTTGAATATTGATACAAGCCATCTCCACTTTACCATGTTCCAAAATGCAGAAACAGTTAAATTGATGTTACTCTCTAAGGACGTGGTAATTAATAGTGTCTTAATAATTCGATAAATACTCAGCGGCGTAACATTTAATGCGATATGATAGTGGCAACCCCTAATTTGTTAACGGCGAATAAATATTTTACCAAAGTTGTAGTAAATATTATAAGGTTTCTGCGTACAGAACTTTCCTATTCTGCCGTATAATTATGAAATTCGATGTTGTAAGGTAAGAAGAAAAGTCGTTCTGTTGTAATTACTTGCCCCATACGTTCAGTTGAACTTGCGATCGGAACAAGAGTGAACCTAATGCGAACGTGTAGAGAGCTGAACCTGTTCGAGGCGAAGTAGTTTTGTTTCCTGCGAGACATCGGCCTAGCTCTCTTCAATTGCAGAAAACAACCCCTAATTAGGGGCGCCGTCCAATGCCTTGGAGGCAGGTACACTCAATGGCTGGCGTTAATTGGTTGTCGTTTTCAATAACTCAGTGATACATGTGTTGTGCGTGAAGTTGTTTATTACAAGATACAGCATTAGTACATCAGCTGTGTTTTCACAGACGCAACCACAAATACTTAAGTGTCCACCACCCTTGTCCACCCTCTGATGTGTCCACCACCCTGTTCCACCCTCTGATGTGGTGTCCACCGCCCTTGTCCACCCTCTGATGTGTCCACCACCCTGTTCCACCCTCTGATGTGGTGTCCACCGCCCTTGTCCACCCTCTGATGTGTCCACCACCCTGTTCCACCCTCTGATGTGGTGTCCACCGCCCTTGTCCACCCTCTGATGTGTCCACCACCCTGTTCCACCCTCTGATGTGGTGTCCACCGCCCTTGTCCACCCTCTGATGTGTCCACCGCCCTTGTCCACCCTCTGATGTGGTGTCCACCACCCTGTTCCATCCTCTGATGTGGTGTCCATCACCCTGTTCCATCCTCTGATGTGGTGTCCATTTTGTCGCAAACACAGTAGGTTAGAGAGGACATTAACACGGCTATCTTTTTTGTTCATTTAGACGCGTATATTAATAATCATTCTGGATAATTCGATAATTAATTGGGAGTAGCATTTAATGTGATAAGTCCCTGATTTATGACAGAGAATGTTACTGACACAAAAAAATTTTCAGAGATTAATTACAGATAGAACAATACCTATATTAGTTTTTTTTAATCTCTACTAGTTTCCGATTTTTTTATGGAAGAATTAATTAACCCATTTCAAGAATCCGTAATCTTAGGTCAAAATTTAAACATATAATTTCGATATAATTTTTGTAAAAAAAAAAAACAACTCCCACATGTTGTAACAAACCTAAGAGAGCACGCCGTGTAATTTTGTTCATTCATTACAATTGGGGGAATTATTTTAGCATTTTCCGTTGTGCTATATTTTGCGATATTTTTGTTAGATAATAGTATATTAAATTAACGTGGCTATGGACTGTTCCAGTTTTGAACACCTTATATAAGAGTTAAAAATGCTTGAATGCAAATGTTAATTGCAGTAGGTTGGCAAGTTGTCAAAAAAATGTTAACTCATTTTTTTTCATTCAATTAATTTTTTATGATTAAACATTCGAGATACGCACCGTAATAAAATAAAATATCTCGTTTGTCCTTGAGACACGACGACATTGAACATTCTTCCTTTACATCCTCAATAGGCGTGGGTTTGCAAGTTTAGGTGACTCGGCGATAAATTCCTTTCACTTTTCATCGCCCCGCGGAATGCCTTCCCCGCCTGTTCCTATTGTTTCACTTCCCCATTCTTCTCTGTGCTGTCTGTCGCTTTGCATTTTTAATGGATACGTGGGCACGTCGTTCATAGCCCGACGACGACTCTTTTTATTTATGTTTTTTAATCTTGTTGTTTTACTGGGTTTGATTAGCATCAAATGACTGGGCACGTACAAGATAACCAAGCTCTACTGATCTGCGCGCTTAGAAATTCCGCCTACCCTCAGGATTAAATTGGAGCTATGCACAGAAGACTTGTATTACTTTTTTTTTTGTCACGTGAGCTTGTAAGTGCTGCACGTTGTTACTGCATGCGATTAGCCTTAAAGCCGTGCTCCATACCGGAGTTGAGAGAACTCCTTAGCTGTTAACGTAGTTGGCGGACTTTTTACTGGCGTAGCTGTTACGTGTTTCATTCCAGATAAATGTACTATTGACTGTGAGTGTATGGAACGTGGTAAGTGAAATAATGTGGAATTAGAATCTTACGATTTATCGCATAAATAAAATAAACCCCAGATAATCACCGCAACTTAAATACTTCAGATGTTCAAAGAAAACGCTCTTATATCAAAATTTTGAATCGATTAACGTGAGATAACAAAAATTATCATAAAATCTCTGTAAGTAATCGTCGTGAAAATTATCTGCTGACCTGAGAGTTTTAATTAAATAAAATCTTGTAGCTCGCTGGAATACGAAAGAAGGCTCAAAGAAAAGGGCGTACGATATGTTCTGCTACAAGAAGATATACTCAAAATTGAAAATATGTTACTACAGTTTCAGTTCTGTCACTTAGAATATTACTTCGTATTATAAATAAGCTCTATTCATTTTCTAACTAAAAACTAACTTCCATTTGTTTTCTCTCCCACTCTGTTACACACGCAATCTTTTCTTCTTTCTTTTATCTTTTTTATCGTTACTTAGCTATTTCAGTGCAATAGTGTGAGTGAGTGAAGAGATTTGGGCGGCTCTTAACAGCGAGGTCTTGAGAGCCGATGAGGGTGATTGATGTTCTAACGTTGCTGATTTTCAGGGGTTACATTTACCGTTAGTCGCAGATATCATAATTTTCAAATTTCAGCTTTATTATAGGAGTTAAACCAAATGCAGTATAATCTTCGGTATTTTAATAGTTTATTGACATAGCGATTATGTGTAAATATATTTAATTTGTTTCTAGACAATATTTAGTATTTTAAATTTGTTTGTTATTTTTCATTTCTTCACTGGAGGGTATTAAACATTGAAGGTTTATTAAAGAAATGCACGAATGAAAATATATTAGTTATCCCTCGTCTCACCATCGTTGATTGGCGGAGAGATGTGACATAGTCGAGCAACAGCCAATTGGAGGACAGATGACAACATAAGCAAGGCAGAAGTAAAATCAAACGTAATTTTTTCTAGTCAAAATTCTACCATCCCAGCCAAAGGCAGACGCATGTGGTCAATAATCATAAAAAATGTTATAATAATGATTCAAATATATGTTAATATTAATGTTATTGCTGCAATATATTTTTTTAATATTCATGATTAATAATAAAAAACGAGTAAGGGCGATTTATTTTGTTTGAGAAGGAAAAATAATTTGTCGACTGGGTTGAAATATAAAGAATAAGGTAAAAATAAAAAATATTTGAGAAGCCGAGCATTTCTACATATCTGATTCAACTGAAATGTTACAAGGTGGCGCAGTGACGCGCATTCGAGAGGACCTGGGTTCGAATCCCGGTTCGGCCAACCTAGTTTCGGTTATCCATAGTTTCCAGAAATCTTTCCAGGCGAATGCTGGATGGTTCCTCAATACAGGCCACGACCAATAAAATATCTACTGTACAGTTCAACAATAAATTATGAGTTCGGCTTCTTATTGCTACTATGACTGCAGTTATCAATGTGTGAAACCAAATATTATGCTATACACATCCCAGTACACAGATCTATTAAGACGAATACTACAATAGCTTTATACTTATTCCACAAAGTGCTATCGCTATCTACATGCATCCATAAATTCCCCAAAAGAGTAAAACTAGTATGATAGCAGATCATAATTCAATTATTTAAAAAGCTTTAGGCACTACTCTTATCATATAAATTGCGTATTTAATAAATGAATTTCTCAAGATACACCGAAAATAATTACCTGTTTTCTCTGGCTGGGGCTTAACATGAAAAATGGTGTTATTATTTTGGTTAAAGATTGACTGAAATACGCCTTATTCACATTTTTTTAAGTGAGAGATATTAAGAACGAAGACAAGAAGAGATTCGGTAAACATAGCTCGAAATTTCTGGGTGTCTGGAAACAGGCCCAAATTTTAGTTAGGGTTTTAATTTTTTTAATTTTTGTCTTTAATACATGCACTTTTTCTGTAATGCGTATTTTTTATCAGTCAAAGTGGTTAAAACGTATGTTTCCGCGATTATTATTAGTAACAAACATTTCGACGTAGAATATTCAGACTAGTGTACGGACGCTCAGCACACATTTGTCCTTATTAATAAGTAATAAATTAACATGATCAAAGTTGAAAGTCGAATAGAGGTATTTTTCCGACTGAAAAACTGCACGTCAGTTCAGTGGGTCGCACTTGGAGTTTATGAAGCTTCAGGTAAGCTTTTATAAATCGCCGTTAGCGTTGCCGCACTTCTAAAATTCAAGAGACACAAAATACTTCCAACCAGCATTAAGTTTTGAACGGAATGTTTTTCTGTGCCTTTATCTCGAAACAATACTTACTCCTCCCCCCCCCAAATACATTATAGTGGCAGTGCGTAATGCAAAATACATGCCAATAAGTTGGGAGAAATTTATCCACGTCTAGAGGATGAAAACATGTGCACATTATTACCACACCCACCAAAACAATTAACACGACAATAACCATTAATTTTACCCCCTCACCCCTCCCCAAAAAAATTGAACCAGCTCGTGCGTCTTACAGTTACAGAGTTGTGGAAAAGGGAACTTTTTAGGGTCTAGGGTCTGAGTAATGTTTTCATCAAGGTTTCGTGACGGTGTTTTTATTACATCCGGTACATTACCNTTTTAGGGTCTAGGGTCTGAGTAATGTTTTCATCAAGGTTTCGTGACGGTGTTTTTATTACATCCGGTACATTACCAAATTGTGTTAGCTACTTATGGTTCGCTGCAGAAGCCGTTGGAAAATGAGATCCCTTGCCCACCAATCTGAACAACGAGCCGTAACAACTAGCACGGAGATTAAGGTATGCTGTGGTCACACGCATTTTCAAAACACGCTCGAAGGCGTGTCACGCAGGTGCGGTACGTTTGTGGTTTGTTCTGGGCATCGCGGACTACTTTCACTCCTCGCCTTGATCATACCGACGTGCCTCTGATTCTCTTCGACACCGTGGCCGGGGGTAAGGTTTCGTAGAAGTCCCGTGACCGTTTTTAAAATAAAGTTAATGCCGCAGGCAAGATCCTTCAAGTGTACATTGGCTGTCAGTTTCAAGGTGGCAGCTTTTATTACTGTGCTGACCCACATACCTGGGATATATTGATCGTGTTGAAAACCACCTACACATGCGTCATAATTAATAATTAACCTGTCAGAACCACGCTTCCTTCGCGTTCACATTATAAAAGCGATATTTATATTAATCACGTATTTGTAATTTAGATAATTATTTACACTCAGCGTTAAAAATTTCAAGCATTACTCTTTTATCTCCGATTTGTAAAGGCTTTCCTCTTATGATTTTTGATTTTTTTTTTTTTAACACGTAGTAGCACGTCATCCCAAACCGCCGCGTCCGCCATCTTGCACAACACTTGTTACTTGACGCCGTTTTTAAACAGAAACATAACAATAAATAAAAATATTTTTAAGGCGCAAGTACATGCCACTCTTTCATGCGTACAGACGTCAGTGTTACAGAATATCAAAGGACGCAACTAATAATTAAATGACCACAGCTGACCTTCAAAATTACAAAATACAGCCGGGACTATATTTTGCCGACATCATACTGTGAACTTAGTACAGACAGTCTACGGCTCTGACTTCGTCACTGGCAGTGTTTTTTTTCCTGCCACCTTGGAATGGTTGAAGCAAATTATGTCCGTAAAGCCATCGTAGCTGTATTAGAATATTTATTTCCTTTTATTATCAGAGCTTACAAAATATAAACCCATGGTGTGAGAAATCGACCGAGGTGGCGCAGTGACTCGCATTCGAGAGGACCCGAGTCCGAATGCCGGTTTGGCGATCCTAGTTTCAGTTTTCCATGGTTTCTTCCCGAAATCACTCCAGACGAACGCTGGATGGTTCCTCAATACAGGCCACGACCAATGACTTCCCCGTTCCTGCTTCTCTGAGCCACTTTCTTCGTCTCAGATGACGTCGCCGTTGAGGAGACGTCGCACCCTACCTACCTACCACTGGGTAAGAAATTATTTTGGGGAGGAACCATCCCCCTGCAGTACGATCGGCCGGGATCCAAGTTAGGGGTGAGATTCTCCCCCGTAATACCGAACACAAAGCCTGTATAATCAAGTCGCATTGCTGTCACAAAACCGTCTACCATACTAAAGTAATAAATATGCAACACTGCGGGCGGCGGGCTGAAATTATTAATTTTTCTTTAGGAAATGTGGCGGACGTTGCATTTGGTTATGTTTTTTTTTTCGGGGCACCGCCACTCCCCCCACCCACCCCTGCACTCCACCGTTGCTTCGTTTCCACGTGTTAAAAATTACTTTGAAACTCAAAACCATTTCAAGGTTACCACTGATTGAGGAATTAGTACAAAAGTGATTTATTATCGTCACATATAGATTTTCTGAACAGTCACGTTTCACTGGTAAAGCATTTTTAAAAATGGTTAATCACTCGAGACTGAATTAATTAATTTACTTAACGATGAAGCGGAGCTATTCACTGATTCGTGGTGAAGTTATTTAAACTTACGTGATCAGTAAATATCCACTTATATATAAACTTTATCGGTCACAACACAAGTGGTTCGGAGTTCGCTAATCATGCAGTCTTTACACAGCCTATATACGGTCAACGACTCTGGTAGTTTAGTAAGCAAATTGTGACCAGTGTCGCGGTGTACTGATTGATACAAGCCGACCTGCATGGCGTAGATGGTTGCGTGCCGGCTCGCGGCGCGAGAGGTTCAGGGTTTGAGTCCCGAGCATACATGGTTGTACACTCTTGTACATCGATACAGACAACCTATTGTGTGAGATACAGATGGTGAATTTTGCATCGACATGTGTACGAACGCACATTCCTGCGACGAATTTGACATCAGTAGCTACCCGAAAACACATTTCTGCCATTTGTTAGAAGAACGAACTGTTCGTTGACAAATTCAAAGATGAGTGTGGCATGAAGATATGACTGAATTCGTAACCGTCCATGCCAAACTATTCTTATATAAGTACGACAAGAAGGACGCTTTTATCGGGAAAATGTCACCAAACATTGTCAAAAAAAATTACACATCTGATTTATCTGGACTCTATTCCCCGTATCGACACTAATAAATTTACAGTGGTTGGTGGTTCTGGCATACGTCCATACCACGGAATGTCGGGGCGAACCATCGCAGTATCATTCCCGAACGCGACTCGATATCCACCATCGGGACGTTGCCTGAAGGTCAACCAACCTCCGGGTTGTTAAATTACCGTCAGGTGTCGAACAAACGTCAACCACTGATATCTTTGAACACTTCACGTACGTTCCTTGAACAGCTCAAACTTATTTGTAATTAATAGTTGGCCTGAAAACGTTTTTACAACATGCTGTCAGTTCCCCTACAGCCTTGAGAGGAAAACAAAATTTCAGTAGGTTTTTTTTATACAAATTCTGAATACAGTTATGCTTGTAGACATTACACGTAAAAACGCTTACATAGCGATAAAAATAATTCAACAATTTGTCCATAATTACATATCGGAATCACAATGTTACCGTTTTCGTGTAATGCAACTAATGAACGCTTGAGTCACTTTTAGACATGAGACAGTTTACGTTAGAAAAAAAAACATGGCTTGGGCTGCTTGAAGACAAGTATGTTAAAAAGTAGAAACAAGTTTATACATTTACATTTACTGTAAAAAATGCCTATTTGAAATTTGTAGCTATCCCTGAATCTCTGTAAAATAAATTTAACTAAACCACTACCCTTTGCGACTCTCACAGTTAAATCTTTGCAAATGGTTAGTTGTATTTATTTCACATAAATGCAGTAAACTTATGACTTTGAAGAGTATTTAGTTTATGGAAAACTATATGGAAACTAATTTTTTTCTAATTTTTTGGGAACGACTTTATTGAATAATATTTGTGAATCATATTTAATATTAATTTTTTTTATTATCCACCTTTCTTAAGACATTAACTCATGGTAAACACGTTATTTAAAGTCTTTCCTTTTTTCGAAGGAAAAAAAAACCAAGAAATGGATTTTAGAGATAGCCATCTCCAGCTCGGACTCCAGATAACATTAATGTAATTTTTATGTTGTGTCTTTTTACCAAACACGTGGCGTCATTCGTTGCATTAATCGAATACTGCGTGTGCATCCAACCCCCTCCATTATTCTAAAACTAACTATTTTTTGTTCGCTGTCGTGTCGACAACATGTCTTCCAAACGATATTGCTCAACTGGAAACGTGCATTACACAGAGTGTTGAATATATCACAACAAATGCGCTCTGTCTTGCCTGNCTCAACTGGAAACGTGCATTACACAGAGTGTTGAATATATTACAACAAATGCGCTCTGTCTTGCCTGGAAAAAAAAATGGAGTATAGTTTGGATGCTGTAGGGCTACAAACAGACACTACGAAGGCTTGCACTGGACATATTGTTAAGTTTCGAGTTTTTCTTTCACTTTGTGTATTTTGCAGTCTGATGTACGTATCTTCATAAATAAAAGTAGTAGTTCTCTAACCCTGCGATTATTTCACAGACATACTGAATACCCAATGAACTGTTAACTTGTGAGTTTTACAATACTTGTTTCTGTAGCGTACTGGACTTCGTATTGGATACTTACAGGTTCGATTCAGCAAAATATGCTGACTTCATTCACACCGGAGATTCTGGGGTTCCATTTATAAATTAAGNACTTACAGGTTCGATTCAGCAAAATATGCTGACTTCATTCACACCGGAGATTCTGGGGTTCCATTTATAAATTAAGCAATGGATGTACGTGCAATTTGTATATGTAAGTTGCAATAATACTTACTGTATCAATCTCGTAAAAAGCCTACCCCCTTCCCTTTTTAAATAAACAGCACACTGGTATTAAATCAGGCGGTTTTTAACAACTTCACATAAAGGATATCAACCTGCGATATCTTTCATTAGTCCCTTTTTGTGGTAGGTTACATTTAAGAATGTTTAAGAAAATTGTTCGCACGACAAGGCATAAATAATAGCTTCTCAACCCTTATCATATTATTGACTAGTGACTGCCAGCAAGAAATAAGTAATTTCTTTCTTGTAGGTGGTTACAGGAACGATACTAGCAACAGTAGTCAAGCGATGCAGGTTTCAGAAAATNAAGTAATTTCTTTCTTGTAGGTGGTTACAGGAACGATACTAGCAACAGTAGTCAAGCGATGCAGGTTTCAGAAAATATGCAAAGCCATGTCCTATGCGCTGTTGATGCCTAAAATAAAAAAACAAAATTTGTGGTGCAGATTGTGGCTGAAATCCCACAAATGTAAGATGGCGGGGACTCATCCCTCTTAAGTAAAGTAATACAAATTAACTATGTACTCCGCAGACACGCTGCAGGTGCGGCCTGATTTGTCGCCTGACGAATACGTAATTCGGCGCTGCCACAAAATTGCGTGTTCGTACCTTCACGCGGAAATATTTAAAGAGTTATTAAACTGCTATATAAAGTCTAAAAATGCATTACCATGTAACATTTCGGATATCCTTACAATCTTTACTTGTGGTGAGGATTTAATTGCAGCATGACCATTATTAATTAGATAAACATGACAACATGAAAGCAACCAGGATAGTCATTACTTGGTAGGCCAAAGAAGAGCCATTATCTCTACTTTAGGAATTNACATGAAAGCAACCAGGATAGTCATTACTTGGTAGGCCAAAGAAGAGCCATTATCTCTACTTTAGGAATTGTCTAATAATTCACTTTATAAGGTCTGTTGAGCAGTGTGAATTCGGGTAGGTTATACCGAACTGAACTGACAACTGTGTGGAATACAGAAAAGTGTCTACAAATATCCTGTGATGGATTGTTCCCTATTTACAAGCCCTCTAAGGATCTTATTTAATCGTTTATAAAAAAACTGAGAAGCTCCATCCCTATCTGTCTGCAAGGAGTGATGTTCACCACAGAAGAGCTTAAATTGTCAGTACATCATACATACATTTGCGTTATTCGGTGATCGGGAGAAGCTTCCGTAAGTTCAGTGACCTGTGAAGAGAAACGCCGAATTACCTGTGCCAGTTACACATAGCGGATAGTTGTTATATGCATTTTGAGAGGGTGCAAAACCTCACAGTTATTTATATTGCGTACTTCTCTTTGCATAATAAAATCCATGCATAAATCTATTAAAGTATCATTTTTAATATATTTTATAAAATGAGTTATTTTTAGGAATTGTTTTAAATGTTTGTTACCTCTTCCGATATTCAGGGAACGTATTGAGTACTAACGTCACAAAACAGGAAGAAATTAATACATTGTAATGTAATGTTTGTGTGTAACTCTTCAAGTAATGGGGGTAGACGATCACTGACTCAAGAATCGGGCTATCAGTTCCAGAGATTCAAATGAGAGACACACATGCATACGCGCGCTTACAGCATAAAGATATGACCAGTTATTTTACATTCAATTTTCGCAAAATACATTTGTCCTTTAAGAGTGAGAAAGTTTCAAAAACTTAATAGAAGACCATTTTAAAACATCAATGTTTGGTTGTTTAATAACAAAATCACTCTGTAAATTTATGTAATGTGTGAGGAATTAATTATTATTGAAGTTATACTTCTTTTGGCGCGTTGAGGGTAAAAGTTTAGTGTGACACGGAAGTTGCGCGCACACAATATAACGAAATTCGACAGTGAACGTGGTAGGGGTATGACCCTACGCGCATGCGCGTATCGTGTAGCTATATACAAACGCAAAGTACACAACATAGCACGTGGTTATTTTTAATATCGACAGAAAATCAGTTCATGTAATAAGCAAATAAAAATAAAAACATTTAATTTATATTATTAAATCATTGTGAATATATGCATATATCTTATTAATTAATTTTACTTACATTGTGCCGTGAAAAATGTGTTAGTGACAAAAATTGCATAATAAAATTTTAAAAGTGTTTTAAAATATTTGAGGTTAATTTTTGTTTTATTATGTTCTTTAATAGAACCTTTATCAATTGTATTTAATGTCTTTCTTCGGCTATTTTATAGTTTTTCTACTTACATACATTATTTGCATACGTAATAAAATTTTATTTTAGTCACGGCAAAGAAGTATAACTTCTAACGCGCGTACATAAGTTCACGCACCCAGGTTTTTTTTTATAATGTTCCACTTGATGAGTAAGAAATCTGCGCGATATTTATTTCACGTTTCCGAATTTCGCTTTACTCGTGGTAGGTCGTTTGGTCGTTATAGATGTGTGAGTTTCGGTTTCAAATTCCGCCAGTGCGTTAAGTACGAGGTCTTGTCCACCCCGACGAGCGATTGTCGAGTGACTCTGGAGGAACAGAGGAACAATCAACCTCCTTCACGACTACCGGCCGCTATCCGGGATCGTAAAAAGGCGGGCAGAAAAGTNTGAGTCTTGCCCCCCCCCCCCATTTATCGCTATCATGCGGCGGTACAATAAAGGCGCACATTTTTAAACCTGGGGGAAAAAAATATATTTGTTCAGTTTTTCCACCAACGGCACGAATTTTAATGCTGCTCAGTGCTTTATCCGGCGATCCCTTCTGTCGCAGACTGTTAAGTTAACCGTTATGCAATCGCCTCAGACTCAACAGTCGAGGACTGGAAGCAAGGCCACCTTGTTTAAAATGAGGTGCTCTGTCTGCTGAAACACATGAGTTACTCTCCCACCCCCTCCTCTCCCACC
>NQII01011991.1:7866-24292 GCA_002778355.1 Clitarchus hookeri
TTCTCGCGTTACTGCGGCTTCGACTACATCCTAGTGTTTACGATCGCTGATCGGTGCTTGCCGTGCCACTACCGAGTGAGAAAGTCAAATGGCAATGCACAAACTTGGGATCATTTGCACACTACCCTGTAGGTACTCTTGCTATTTACATAGCTTCGTGGTTGTCGCATGATTTTTTCGTGGTCCGCTATTTTCATTGATGGCAGTGTATTAAACCTCATAACAGTTAACGGGATTCAACCAAAAAACCAGAAGGAGGATTGAGTCTCTCATACTAACAGTCTCCCGCAAAAAAAAAAAATAGGACTACTGTGTAAGAAACATAGACCACAAAGAGCTTTCCGTTCACATTCTACCATAAAAGTGTTGTACCTAAAATACATTAGTGAAACTATCATACCTCACTCCACACAAATCAGAGAGCACAAAAATATTATAAAGGAGGGTGAAAATTAAACATCCACACTTGCCGATTAGGCATCGAACAACCGTCGAAAATGTTATTCAAATTACTTTATAAGCTAGTTAAATTAAATCGAAAATACACACATTTGGAAAAAAATTTATTACTCTGAAGGTACAATCGCAGGGCAGGTAAGTGGGTATAGGCACAGGANGTATTACTCTGAAGGTACAATCGCAGGGCAGGTAAATGGGTATAGGCACAGTACAAGGTAATATGCATACAGAAAACATCACAATTTCATACCACGCCGAGTATGTATTGCAAGAGCCCAACACTTGCAGGGTGCACTTGGTATGGTGTTGGACAACCCGTAGCAAGGCAGCGATACGGTTGGGAATTGAGGTATACAGACGTTGGATGTTCTGAGGAAGATCCTGCCACAGCTGTCCCAATTGAACCTCCAAATAGCAGTAGTTTTCGCTGGTTAAAGTCACCGTCCAATCTTGTTCCAAAAGTTATCTATGCACGAGAGGTCTGGGGATCTTGCTGGCCAAGGAAGCGTGTTGACATCACGATACCCGTGCTGTGTGAGGCCGGGCATTAACCTGCTGGAAAATGGAGTTGTCAAGCTACACCAGGAAGGGGAGCGCACAAGGTCACATGATTTCCTGTACGCATCGCCGTGCCACAAGGGTTCCTTCAGTTCACCACCAGTGGGGTGCAGGAATCGTAGGAAAGGCACCCCTCACCATGACACCTCTCGTTGGGTCAGTGTGCTGCTCTGCAATGAAGTGTGGATCATGGAGCTGGCCAGGAAGGTTCCAGACTCGAACTCGGCGTCCATCTGTATCTAGCAGACAGAACCATGATTCGTCGCCAAACACCACTCGTCGCCAATCTGCATGCTGCTACGCTGCTCGTTCCTTGCAGAATGTCACATGTTCTCGGCGATGCTCAGATCGTAGTGGTAGACGTCGTAAGGTACGCCGTGACGACAGATCCTGCTCTGCCAGCCGCCTGGATATGGTACTGGTGGAAACAGGCCTAGCCCCAGCTGCCGTGACATGTCTGGATGGTGTGCATAGACGCCCGTGGAATGCTTACAGCCTGTCGCATTATGAAACGATCCTCCCTGCTGGTGGCCAGCTGGGGTCGACCCAAGCAATATGTATTTTGCACGATGTAATCATCCCATTTCATTCGCACTTGGGAATCGTGCCGGACGGTGCTGCTGGTTGGCAGGTTTTCTCGGGGATCTCCCGTTTCCCCCACCCTTGCATTCCGGCACTGTTCTATACTCACGTAGTTTCATAATGATCGGCTCTCAACACCACAATGTTGAAAGCCACCCAAATATCTCCACTCCAATTTCACAGTAATTGCAAAACTGAACTGTGAACATTAAAAAGATTGTTCAGATCTGTAAAGAAGTAAAAAATTTGGACTCGCATGCAGATTGTAACATATCATAAATATTTTGGGATCAAGGAAATTTATAATTTTACAAACACCTGGCATTAGAAAACAGTTAAACTTCCTTGAAAAAAATGATATTAGGGCAGGAAAAGAGAAGGGCGAAGAAAACAGTTTCCACGTCGAAGTATGCCGCCTTCGTGACACTTCGTCCAAAAAGAATAATTAAGTGTCACGACTTAGAGTGCGGCAAAAAGAGAGTAATCTTCGACCTGATACCTTTGTGAAATACCTCCAAATAAACTGTTTTCGCTGAAATGTAATAATGCAAACACCATTTCATTCTTTAGTAGCTTCTCCCCTCCTTTTTTTTTCTTTCTTAGATTACTAGGTTTCAACAATCTTGTTGCAAAATATACTGAGTATCATCGTCCTCTTTTGGTAAGCAAGCAAATATTTAACATATATGACACACACAGTTTAATTTATAGTCATTATACATGGTGTCATTTCTAGAAAATAAATATAGAACCATAGTTTTGACATAAGCACGTGCTATATAGTCTTAGTTTTACGTTTTCTTAAATATATCGAGACAAACTAAATCATTGACCAAAATTTGAAATAAATAAAAATTCAAAACGTTGTCTTAATTTTTTTAGATGACCCTTGTTTATCACAATGTAGGGATGGTAAAGTACATAATATGCGGAAATTCATTTCTTCCAGTAGTTCAAGCAAATATTTTTACTTAATGAACAAATAATATTTCTTGTTAGCCTAGGTCATTTTTAATGTAAATTATTTTATTACTGCAAATTAGTTAGCAATATTTCTGTTTAGCTCCATACAGAATAAATATTTTTCGCATGTTATTACGTAATAATTTCAAAATGGAATTTTAATTTTTCGAGTTACTAGGAATACCGTACGTGACGTCTAAGTGTTGAACATAAAGGCATTAGTGATATACATATAATAACGATCGCATTCAAATATTTCATTTTGGCTGTCGACGAAGCATTTTCATTCTGTGTGACCACAGATGTCACTTTTCAGTCTTAAAAATAGTGTTTATTTAGCGATAACCACAGGCAAAATATGAGATAGACTGTTTTTCATCTTCTGCTCATGCTTTTTAATTCTTATTCAAGAACTCCCGTAACTACTGTCAAAATAACATGCTGAAACTGTGAAAAGCAGTTTTTACAGCTGAATTTGTACCAAACCGACACTAAAAAAAATAATTAACTGTTTTTGTTTCAATTGTACTTGTATTACATTTTCATCAGTGTACCTACTAACATCTTGAAGCCCTAATTTGAATTGCTGTTGTGCTTATATTAGTCGAATCCTCGTAGTTTTTTATGGTTATAATATAAAACCAGCATTGAAGTTGCGATACAGAGATGGTTAATGCGTAGCACCATATCCCATGATTCAGTGTTGGTCAATTACTTGTCACCAAAGGACATAATAATGCTTTTATTTTCTTATATGAAAACTGAATCCGAAAAATTTAAATATACTCGAAATGAAAACTTAGTACCTGGTAGTACATAAATATAAAACTCATAAAAAAATTTTACAAAGTTAAAGTATTAAAGAATAAATTTAACTTTAATTTCATTATCAACAAGTTATGATAAAAGTGATGACGATGCACTTGAGCGACACTTCCAGTTCAGCACCGTTATATGATGTGCACATCGCGTACGCTAGTATTTTTCATGCGTTCGTGTATTATCTATCCTTTTAAAGCATTTTCTTGTACAAACTCGCGAATGGAATATGCGTCATGCGAGCGCGACTGTCAAAAACCTTCGCTCTTCCTTCACCCGTTACACCTAGCACAGGGTTGTCAGGCGTAAGGTGTAAAACAGTGTTATTGGTGTTATAAACGGTAAATTGTTTTATGCATATACCCGTTTGCAAAAAACATTTATCACCATGATCGAATCGCGTGAGTACGATGAACAACCTCAATACTGTGTGGCAACCAAACATTATAACTTCATAGTCCGACATATGAATAATTTGCATTTAATGCGGTTTTATTGCGCGGACGTGCTACTAGAGAGCATACATGTCCCTCCATCATTCATAGTTGCAAGACACCGAATAAGGCCTTGGCACCAGTGTGAGCCACAGAGCCGAGTTCAATGTACACAGCATGCCCCGCCGTCACACTTGACAAGCCTTTGTCGAGCTGGATGAGTCTGGAGACGTCCTGGCCAGCTCCGTGATCCACGCTTCACTGTAGAGCGGCACACCACCCCAACGAGAGGCGTCAGGGTGTGGGGTGCCATTTCCTACGATTCATGAACCACACTGACGGTGATTGAAGAAACACTTACGGCGTGGCGATACGTCCAGGAAATTCTGCGACCTTGTGCGCTCCCTTTCCTGGTGCAGCATGAGAACCCCATTTTCCAGCAGGATAATGCCTGGCCTCACACAGCACGAGTTTATCTGGCCTGCCTTCGTGATGCCAACATTCTTCCTTGGTCGGCAAGTCCTATCTCCAATCGAAAACATTTGAGACATGATTAGACGGCAACTTTAGCCAGCAGCAAATACTGCGGATTTGGAGGATCAGTTGAGGGTGGCAGCTGTTGCAAGACCTTCCTCAGGAGAACATCCGACGTCTGTATGCTTTCATACCCAACAGTATCGCCACTTGTTTCTGTGCTATGGATGGTACAACACAATACTAAGTGCACCCTGCAAGTGTTAATCACCTGCAATACATGCTTGGCGTGGTACAATATTTTGATATTTTCTGTAAACATACTACTATCTCCTGTACCTGTACCCACTTACGGGCCTTGCGATGGCACCTTCAAGGTGATCTTTTTTTTTTTGCAAATGTGTGTATGAATACAGAATGTATCGTAATTGTATGTACAAACTCCGCCTGCATATTCTTTGCGAGAATCTAAGCCAAAAACATGAATACGACCTTTGATGAAGTGCGTCTAAAATGCGGACATGCCCTTGAAGTTGAAGCAGAAAAGCGTAGTTTCACATTTACAAAGAGTATTTACAATCGAACTATTAGCTTCTGAATAATGCGTAAATGGACCAGTGTAACGTTACACATATGAGTGTATATATATATATGTGTGTATATAAGTTTACAAGAATATTTTAACATCAAAAATTTGGGCTATATGCATATTTTAATTATGTTATTAGTTAAGTATTTTTCAGACGTAATCCGATTTATTTATACTATTTTTCATTGGCACATTAATTATGTTGCTTAGTATCTAAATTCACTGCTCGTATTATTTTCAGATGTTATTTTGTTGTACAACACATTTATATGTCTTTCCAGTCGGTTTTACTTGTAATCTATACTAATATTATAAATGCGAAAGTGTATTTGTTTGTTTGTTTATCCTTCTTTCACGTCACAACGGAGCAACGAACCGTCGTGATTTTTTGCACAGAGATGTTGNTTTGTTTGTTTGTTTATCCTTCTTTCACGTCACAACGGAGCAACGAACCGTCGTGATTTTTTGCACAGAGATGTTGGAAGGTGGGGAAGTGACATAGACTACTTTTTATCCTGAGAAAATATCTCATTCCCTCGGGGAAATTCTTACTGGAAAATGAAAAAGTACACAAATGGAATAACAATGCAACATCAACAATTCAACGTCGCAACCGAGCAACAGATCGACGTAATTCCTTGCACAGAAATAGTTGCAGGGTTGAAAGGTGATATTGGCTACTTTTTATCGCGATAAAATGTCTCAGTAAATTTACTCAATATGTCATTTCCATTAATCATTCTATGTAAAATGACATAACATTTGTAGTTTTAAAAATTGACAATGGATGGCGTTTAAATTGTTTCAACTGTCTGCATTTGCTTTTTGGTTTCCTTAGATTCGCTTTTCGTTTTGGTTTTGTTGTTTAGGAATAATCAAACATTGTTCAATTTATTAGACTGGATTGATCTTTGTTACTGATTTGTACTTTGAATTGGATTTGTTGGTTTGGTATTTGTGTATGTTTATTTTTTTTACTTTTTATTTGTTGTTTAGTTTTTCATAGTCTGTTAAATATATAATGCCTCGCAAACGAAAACCAAGTCTTTCAAGAGCATCGTCTCAAGCACAAGCGAAAAAATTTGCTCGATCGCAAGAGTCTTCAGAAGATGCTAAACTGAGAAGACAAGAGTAAACACAGCGACAAGCTGCTTTGAGAGCGGCTGAATCGCCTGCTCAGATTCAGGAAAGGCTCGAAGAACAGGCCGCACGCCAGGAACATCTCAGTATATTAGAGATTCCTGCCGATACTCAACTCCGTCGAGATGAACAGGCAGAGCGTCAAGCCCTATTAAGAGCCTCCGAAACGCCTGTTCAGACCCAACTACGACTCGAAGAACAAGCAGAATGACAGGCCGCTTTAAGGGCATCCGAAACACCTGAACAGTCACTGGCGAGAAGAATCGCAAACGCGGAACTCCAATCGGAACGTCGATGATATTTTCAAAGAAACACTTGGTCTGTATTTAATGACGCAGCATTTCATTACGATCCCTTAATTGATTATAAGAATAACAAGCTTATTGTTATCGGGCTCATGGACAAGTCGTGCCGGTTTTGTAGCGCTTTGAAATGGAAAAATGAGCACGCATGTATGTGCTGTTCCAGCGGGAAAGTTTCCCTTCCTTTACTTGGTGAGCCAGAAGAGCCTCTGAAAACTTTCTTTTTGTATGACGTTGATGAATCATGGCGCTTTTAAAATAGGATCAGAAAGTACAACTAATGTTTTCAAATGGCAACTTTTGGAGTTGAGAGAGAGAGAGAGAGATAATAATTCCCGGATTTTCGTCAATGTTTACTGTTCAAGAGCAAGTTTATCATAGAATAGGTGCGCTTTTTCCAGCTGTCAATGAACAGTATAAATTCTTGCAGGCATATTTAATTTGCAAGGAAGAAATTGAAACAAACCGCCGCTGCCAATTTATTCAAGGAGTTGAAAGAGACATGATGTTTAAAATTCAAAGAATGTTGCATGGACACAACATCTAGATAAACACATTTAAAACCACTTTAGAGAACCTGCCTCAAGAGGATTGTAAGGTAGTCATCCATGCTGGTTGGACTCCGCGTGGAGAGCATGAGAGGCGCTACAATGCACCTTTAATTAACGAAATCGCTGCAGTGGTGAGCGGCGACCAGTTCTCATCACGAAACATTGTCCTGCAAGCACATGACAATACGTTGACACGGGTAGCTGACACTCATAAGTTTTATGACGCCCTGCAATATCCGTTTATTTATAGCAAAGGACAAGATGGATATAATTTTGAAATTTCACTCATTAATCCTATAACAGAACATCCTGTTCCGATCAAAAAGGTTTCGCGTATGCATCTTTATGCGTATCACATGATGTTGCGAGAGAATGATTTCAACCTCTTCGCGCGGTGCAGACAACTTTTTCATCTATTTCTGGCCAACATGTATATCAAAGTAGAAAGCGAACGCCTCCGCTACATCTCTTTAGATCAAAAAAATCTGCGAGTTCAGAATTACATACATCTTCAAGATGTTATTAATAGTGATGCTTAATGTGAACCCCTGTGATTGAGGTAAAATTGTAATTCTTCCGTCTTCATTCGTCAACAGCCCCCGCTACCTGCACGAATACACCCAGGTTGTATTCGCCTATGTACGGAGTTACGGTAGACTCGATCTTTTTGTCACTTTAACTTACAATCCCTCATGGAAGGAAATTACGGAGGAGCTAATGCCCGAACGAAAAGCTACCGACAGACACGGTTAAGTTGCCAGAGTCTTACGTTTAAAAGTACAAAATATAATGAATGTTATTACAAAAGGTAACATGTTCGGAAACATACAGTGCTACATGTATTCCATTGAGTGGCCAAAACGATGTTTGACACATGTGCACATCCTAATACGGCTCAATGAGAAGCTGCGTCCCAACCAAATAGACGACTTAATAAGCGCTGAGATTCCGAATCCAGCACAAGATAAAGATTTGTACAATGCCATAGTCCGAAACATGGTTCATGGTTCATAACCCAGCATCGCCTTGCATGAAAGGTGGGAAATGTATAAAAAAATATCCACGAACGCTACTAAAAGAAACAGTGCACAATGACAAAGGCTACCCGTTATAAAGACGCAGAGCGCCAAAATATTGTGGTAGGAAAGTCACTGTCAAGGTTCTCAACTTGGCGTTCGTAACCTAAGACAATAGCTGGGTTGTGCAATATTCGCCCATTATGTGTAAAATATTTAATGCTCACATTAATGTAGAAGCTTGCAGCTCTGTCCACACTATTAAATATATACGCAAGTACATTAATAAAGGAAATTATCAGGCGATATTCAATCTCAGAAATGAAGGTAGGGTGCAGCCCGTTAATGAAGTCCAGACCTTTCAAGCAGGGTGTTATGTCAGTAGCAACGAGGCAGCGTGGTGGCTTCTTGGTTTCTCTTACATGAGAGACATCCAACTGTTACTCATCTTGCCGTGCACTTGGAAAACGGGGAACGCGTGTACTTTAATGAGAACAACTTCAATGAAAGGGTCTCATCACCGCCCAAGACCACACTAACAAAGCTTTGTCAGACCGATTCATTTGCAAAAACTTTGTTGTATGCTGAAGTCCCTCGTTACTACACTTGGAACACTTCAAGAAAGGAGTGGAAACGCCGCGTTCAAGGCACGTCTGTTGAAAATTGGCCTAGAGTTAAATCATCAGATACCCTCGATCATGTGTACCCCGTCCATGTAACAAATTTTGAATGTTTCTGTTTGCATATGCTGCTGCACCACGTCCGAGGTCCGACAAGCCATAGAGACCTTAAAGCTGTCAATGGTCAGGAATGCGCAACGTATAGAGAGGCACGTGAAGCTCTGCGTCTGTTAGAGAATGATAATCATTGGGACGAAACCATGGAGGAAGCCGTGCAGTGNGTCTGTTGAAAATTGGCCTAGAGTTAAATCATCAGATACCCTCGATCATGTGTACCCCGTCCATGTAACAAATTTTGAATGTTTCTGTTTGCATATGCTGCTGCACCACGTCCGAGGTCCGACAAGCCATAGAGACCTTAAAGCTGTCAATGGTCAGGAATGCGCAACGTATAGAGAGGCACGTGAAGCTCTGCGTCTGTTAGAGAATGATAATCATTGGGACGAAACCATGGAGGAAGCCGTGCAGTGACGGTCACCAGTCAAAATCAGGGAACTATATGCACCACTCATATCATCTTGCGGCTTTATCAATCCCCAACAGTTGTGGGATAAGTACAAAGAGTACATGGCGGAAGACATTTTGCAACGGCTACATCAGAGACGCGTGGACATAAAATTAAATGAATACATTTATAACGAAGCCCTTTCCAAAAATTGAAAATAAAATAATTGCAATTGTGGCGGAAAAGTGAAGCGATTTCGGAGTGATTAGCCCTCCACGATCAGACGCAAGTGACTTAAGTGACGTAATTATTCGAGAGTTTAACTATGATGTTCCAACTTTGCAGCAGCAAGTGACCGAAATGGTGCCCGGTTATTACCGGAACAAAGACACGTGTTTGACCAAGTGTTACGTCAAAAGGAGTCAGGGAATGGTGCACTTTTCTTTCAAGATGCCCCTGGTGGAACGGGAAAAACATTTATGTTAAATTTGTATTCTGGCCCATATAAGAAGAGGCAAAGAAATTGCTGTAGCCGTGGCTTCCTCCGGCATAGCTGCCACACTACTGAGCGGTGACCGTACCACGTATTCCGTGTTTAAGTTGCCTCTGAATCTTGCTCTGGAATTTTAGTAAAAATAGGGCTTGGGGTACAATGCTACGTCAATGTAAGTTATTACTGTGGGACGAAAGCACAATGTCACACAAAAAAGAGATAGAGGCCCTAAATCAAACTCTACAGGAAATACGAAACAATACATACATTATGAGAGGAATGGTTGTATTACTGGATGGTGACTTCCGCCAAACTCTATCAGTGATTCAGACGGGGAACACCTGCCGATGAAATCAAAGCCTGTCTCAAGACGTCAAGCTTATGTGCAAATGTCAAGAAATTCAGCTTGACGACAAATATGAGAGTTCACCTCTACAGTGACGTTGGTACAGGATGTTATGCTGATACACTATTGAAAATTGGAGATGAGTGGTTAGAAACAGATGCCGAGGGCATTGTGTTACTAATGGGGAATTTTAGTAATTTGGTGAAGAGTGATACGGAAATTATTGCAAGCGTTTACACAGATCTACGTAGAAATATAAATGACGACCAGTAGCTATGTAAAAGAGCGATTCTAGCACCACAAAATGACATCGTTAATAAAATTAATACTAACATTTTGAAAGCGGTACAAGGCGAAACAATGGAGTATTTCTCAGTAGACACAGTCATGGACACAGAACAGAGCACTTCATATCCTGTAGAGTTCCTGAATTCTCTAGAGTGGCCAGGTGTGCCCTCACATATGTTCCAATTAAAATTAGGCGTTCCGGTCATTCTTATGCGAAATTGAGATGTACAGCGATTATGTAACAGGACGAGGCTTCGCGTCTGTAATGAGCCAATATACAGATGGCAGTAGTATCGCTCACAAAATGTATAAATGGGCAGTGCATTGGTTGGACTTTCATTTGCAGTCAAGTGATTCATGTGAAAAGGTTTCTGACATGATTATGGCCGCACGATGGGAATTAACAGTCTTTGAACGCGGACTGGTAGTTGGAGCTAGACACATGGGACATTCAATTTCGGAAATGGTTAGGGAATTCAACATTCCGAGATCCACGGTGTCAAGAGTGTGCCGAGAATACCTAATTTCTGGCATAACCTCCCACCATGGACAACGCAGTGGCCGACCGCCTGCACTTAATGACCGAGACCAACGACGTGTGCGCAGAATGGTCAGTGTTAACAGACAAGCAACACTGCGTGAAATAACCGCAGGAATCAATGTGGGACGTACGACGGACGTGTCCGTTAGGACAGTGCGGCGAACTTTGGCTGTACTGGGCTATGCCAGCAGAAGACCGACTCGAGTGCCTTTACTAACAGCACGACATCGCCTGCAGCGCCTCTCCTGGGCTCGTGACCATATCGGTTGGACCCTAGACGACTGGAAAACCGTGGCTTGGTCAGATGAGTCCCGATTTCAGTTGGTAAGAGCTGATGGTAGGGTTCGAGTGTGGCGCAGACCCCACGAATCCATGGACCCAAGTTGTCAACAAGGAACTGTGCAAGCTGGTGGTGGCTCCATAATGGTGTGGGCTGTTTTTACATGGAATGGACTGGGTCCTCTGGTCCAACTGAACCGATCATTGACTGGAAAGGGTTATGTTCAGCTACTTGGAGACCACTTGCAGCCATTCATGGACTTCATGTACCCAAACAACGATGGAATTTTTATGGATGACAATGCGCCATGTCACCGGGCCACAACTATTCGCGATTGGTTTGAAGAAAATTCTGGACAATTCCAGCGAATTATTTGGCCAACATGATCGCCCGACATGAATCCCATCGAACATTTGTGGGACATAATCGAGAAGTCAGTTTGTGCACAAACTCCTGCACTGGCAACACTTTCGCAATTACGGATGTCTATAGAGGCAGCATGGCTCAATATTTCTGCCGGGCACTTCCAACGACTTGTTGAGTTCATGCCACGTCAAGTTGCTGCACTTCGCCGGGCAAAAGGAGGTCCGACACGATATTAGGAGGTATCACATGACTTTTGTCACCTCAGTGTATACCTAGTAGTGTTAGCTGCTGTGCTATCAACTGGATTAAAATGTGTTGTTAACGTTTACAGTTACATCAATGTTCTGTAATAATTTTACATGTGTCATCCCATGAAGAGGGAAAATGTTAACGCTTATTAGTTATTGGGAATACACTATTAACTCGCATCACAAAAAACAGGAATGTATTAACGGTTGAGATTTAACCTCACAACAGAGACCAATTAAGAAAAAGGACATCCTAGAATCTCAAACCACATCAAATACTTATATCAATGGTGATTTATCTTCTCATGATAATGAGTCGAATGAGGTAATAAATCGGTGTACATATATACATTAACCACAACGTATCAGTAAATGATATTTTACTGCTATGGCCTGCATTAGCCTGTTGAATTGTTTTATATACCAAAGAGAAACTAATGACAAATTATAAAACTTTTGTTCATTCTTGCTCCAGATTTTAGAAATCGACAATGATAACTCTACGTTAAATGTTATGGCTGATGTAAACGACTGTATAAAATATTCAGTACAACATACATTATATATGATTAGAGTGACCAGATTTTTCAACACACAAAGCAGGACACTTGCCAAAAAAATGATAATAAAATGTGGTCAACTTCAAGTCATTACATGTCTATATATACAAAATGATGCGATTGAAAAGTTTAAAAGAGCACACCGAGTTCACGCAATTAAAAACATAANACATGTCTATATATACAAAATGATGCGATTGAAAAGTTTAAAAGAGCACACCGAGTTCACGCAATTAAAAACATAAATGTTAATAATAAATATTACAATTGTAAGTTAAGAAACAGCAGTAGAACATGTCAGTATTAATACTTCTTGGACAACTGCATATTTTTCATTTGCACCAATTTTTTAATGAAAGTTTACAAACAATTTTTTTTTGTAAAATTAATTTGCATAAACACATTTGCATAAACACATGAGAAACATTTAAATATTTTTTTTTATATATTTGTTATTTGAATTCATGGCATGCAGAACACAGTTAGTTTGTAAAATCAGCTCTTAGAAATCACTGCAAATTTAATCTAAATTACACTTTGTAATAATTAAGTGTTTCAGTGTTTCTGGTTTCAGCTAAGATTTTTTGGCAGTAAAAATTATTCATAATAGAAAACACTCTTTCAGATTGTGAATTTGTGAAAGGTAGTGAGAAACCAAACTGCACAATGTTGCAGATGAAATGTTTTATGAATGTTGTATCAAATGTTTTCTTCAATATGCTTGAATAATTCAACCCATATTAGTTCAGGTCTGAGAGTAGTAAGTGCCTTACTCCAGCACTTAATTTTGCTTCCTGCCACGTACGCATTAGGTTATGAGAATTCATAAACAAATTCAGATTAATTTGCTTCCTGTCCCTAATACTTCATCACAAATTCTAAGCTCATATGTACATTTTCCCATTTAATTACCGAATTAAGCCTAATCCAATCTACAACAGTCACATCAACAAACTGTGCAGTCCACGAGTTTAAGTAACTCAAACAGGTCGAATAAAACGAAGCAATGGATTTCTTTAAATCAGCAATATCGACGAGCCCCTCTTCCTCTATCTTATTTGTAACTAAACAACAAGAGGTAAGAATATACTTTTATAAGTAGATATAAATGGGGGTTTCCAGGAAAAGGGCTGGGATCCGCCAGTTTGTTTCCGGCCGCTATTTTGTTTGCGTCGGTCATCTTGTTTTCGTAGGCCACCTTCTTTCCATCCGCCAATTTTCGTGCCTCATGCTCTATCATTCCATCATGTTTTTTTCATGCTGTACCATTCCGTTTTGTATTTTCATGCTCTATCATTCCATGTTTTTTTCATGCTCTCTCATTCCATCTTGTCTCTTTTCTTTCTCTCTCGTATCTTTCTTCTCTCTCTCTCTCTCTTGTCGCCATATTCGCCCATTATCTATGTAGTTCTCACGCCGCCTGCTAGTAGCGCTGGTGTGTGTCCGCCATATTGTTTTCAGTGGTTTCTTCATCGCCTGCTAGGAAGCACTGGTGTGTATCCACCATCTTATTCACAGTAGTTTAAGTCGTCGAGCGAAAACCAGGATTGCTGTTAGTTATATTTTCACAGAGCTCAGAAAGTCCTTTGAAGGGGTGCGGAATCGAAATTCTGGACCTTGTGGTCACTAGCATGGTTGATGCCCTAGCCAACTGAGCCATCAAAGCATGTGTTGAAGTAATGGGTTTAAAGGAAGTAATATGCATGTGTGCGTGGGAATGAATGAATATAGTGTCGTGATTATTCTAATGCTAAGTAATAATTTTTTATAGAAGTTGTTTTGAAGTTCCTTTGACTATCAGAGACATAGGCCAGCAATAAGAAATTTTACATAGTTATAGACATGCAATAATAATTTTTTATTTAAGTTTTTTCGACTATCAATAACTTATATAGACCAACAATAAGATTTTTATTTCATATAAACAAAGATATGCAAAAAGAATTTTTTCTTATAGTCATAGGTAATTTCTTTTTTCTGTTTACGTATTTTTCTTAAAATGTACATTTTAGTGTATGTATGCAAACGTACATATATACAAGTTCTAGTCCTCTTCTAATATTTTTTGTTATAGTTATACGTAAGAATATTATTAAAACAATTTTTTTCTTAAAAACATATATGTTTTTTCTTACAGCAACTCTTCTTCTCCCCAGTACCAGTATTTGTAGATTGTTTTTCTTTATTAGAAATAATATATTTTTATTAGTTTTATGAAAATAACATTCTTACTTTTATGTATTTCTGTCTTATCTTGATCAGCATATGCTAGGGGTTGTGTTTGGAAATGAAAAAAAATTCATCCCAAGTGGTTTTTAAGACCAATTAAAATTGTTAGTATTTGCAAGTATGATGAAATAAAAAAATTTGAAAGTATCCAAGATAATAACAATTTTTCTTACATGTGTTTATTTTGAAAATAAAAGACAAGTGTAAAACAAATTACCGAATGTGATTTTGTAATCTAACATACATTTCGAAAACAAAAAATGAGCAATGGTAATAAATCAGAAATGGTGGCAGTACTTTCTGTGCACAGAGGACACCGTTTTCTACCTTCAAAAAAACGTGTATCTTGCAAAAAGGTTTAATTCAATATATATATATATATTTTTAAAATACAATTATAGATTATAAAAACACACTTTTTTTTTAAAACCCGTGCACTTTTTAAACCAACCACTTTGTCTACATGCTGCGGTTAAATATGTCTACAACTGGCTCCAGACCATCCCAGCTTCGGTTGGATAATCGTTTTCATGCTGGAGAGAGGAGAGAGTGGCAATGCTGATAGAGCAGCTATCCACTCTGCCACTGATATCGCAAGTTGCCTTTACTCTTCGTCCATATCATTATATTCGATTAGTTGAGCACCGCGCAAATATAGCGACTCTGGGAGACGCAGAGTAGTTGTAATGAGTGGTACCAGTGAAGGAGGGGGTGGAAGCGATGACGACTGTGGCATGACGTTGGCATCCAGCGGTAGAGTCCCCCGACGACCTGGCGAAGTTGACACTGGCGAAGTTGACACTGGAGGATGGTAGGCCGTCCGCATTATAGGTGAATCGTTTCTTGTGGTAGACGATGGTGATGGGGCTCGCACCATGTGTAGCCACCTACAACGATGACGCTGCTGGCGTCGCCCGTCGACGGGGAGATGCTGCATCCCGCCTCTCGTGCAGCCAGTTCGTCGCCAAAAATGCGCTCCAGTTCTGCCATCGACACTACGTCCTCTTCACTGATCCAGCTGTATTCCATTTTTGTTATGAAGCTACTTCAACGAGGATGCAAAATAAACTCAAGTTGTAGAGTCCACTTGTATATATAACCGATGTCGGCCATGCTCGATGCCGGTGGTTAATTGCTCATATTTCTCATCCTGTAAGGGAGTTGACGGGCTACTTTTAACATCAGGCGAGAATAATAGTGTAGCAGTTTCGCTCCACGTTCAGAGCGTCTCGCCCGTTTATCAATATTGGCAGTTAACCATCCAGCGGCATACAAGTGCAAAAAATATATATTTAAGGAGAAAAAAATTGCCCTTGTCCATGATAAGGGACAGTCCATACGGGTGAGAATAATTGTCCAGTAGCATGTCTGCTCCGAATGTCTTGGTCGTTCGTTAATTTTGGCGATCCGCCCTGGTAGTGTATCAGGCGAAAGTAATATATTTAACGAGAAAAAGATGTTCGTTGCCCTGCAGCCACGGCAGTAGGTGGGTGGTCCCCCTGTTAGGCGTGAATAATGGTTCAGTAGCACCTACCAGTGTTCGGTCAGCACGTTCAGAGCATCACTTCTGAATGAGATAGCACCAGCCATTCGTTAATTTGGTAGTTAACCGCGTCCAGTAACATATAAGTACGAAAGAAATACAGTTAAGGAGATTAAGGAGAAAAATTGCCCTTGGCCTAGTATGAGCAAACAGGTAGACTGTGGGAATGTAACACCCCTCCCCCCTCCCTTTTCCAGATATTTGTCTTGTGTGCACTTGCAGGAGGGGAGAAACAGCAATAGAGCAGCGTGAAATTCGACCCAGGGTCTAAGTGGTTCCAGGACGGCGGGTTGACTAGGAAGGGGAGTGGGGGATGTGACAAGCAGTGGCCGTACATACTCCAGTCCACAACCATAGTTTTTTGTAAAAAATATACATTTTTTTTTCATTTTTAATAAAAATAAATATGCACATAATTCAACACCATCACTGGTTAAACAACCGTTTTTTTTTTTTACTTCACAGCTAATATCTCTTGAAGCGGCGAGCAAATTACTTTGTTTGCCATAGTCCTGTATTA
>NQII01011992.1:0-11740 GCA_002778355.1 Clitarchus hookeri
ATACCCCGAGAAAACCCCGCCCGACCAGCGCCATCGTCCGGCACGATTCCCACCTGCGAAAATCCGGGAGCGACCGCGCCGGGAATACGAACCCGTTTCGCCTTGGTGGGGAGGCGTGTAGTCTGACCACTACACCACCGCGGCCCCTCGAGCTTTTAAAAAGTCGCACCGTGTATTTCGCATTTGGTTGCTTCCTAAATACGTTACTTATCACAGCCGTTTGCTACTTCTGCTACCATAAAAGTATCTTATTTTTTTGTTAATTAGAACTTAAAGGTAAATATTATCTATAAACTATAATATTTCATTTATAATGTATGTGAATAAAGACGGGGAGAAAATAGGCGTGTTGGCAATGGCTAGTAAGATGTAGTTCTTTTGGAAAGTATTAAAGTGAGTAATCACTTATGCGGTGCGCTTTATTTCCGTAAGGTGGAGGAATATCCTGAAAATAGAACTTAACACGGCTTCAGAAAAGTTCGAAATAACTGGGAATGAACTATATACAGGATTTTATTCAGTGAGGAGCTGAACCTAGATTCCTGAAGTGATAACTTTGCACAATAAGAAAACACCTTTACCCAATGTAAAATATATATAAATTTCAATTGCACTCGAGAGAAACTTTATTGCAATTATTTATTTCCATTTCCAGTACATAATTTTTAATTACCAAAATTTGTTGATATTTATTTATATTTTGACTTTTTTGGAAGGGGCTGCAGCTCCTTCAGCACCCCCCCCCCCCCNCCTCAGTAGGGATGCCGATTAAAATCGATTTTTATATTTATATTAAGGCTGCCTTTTTTTCGGAATCTATATTATATTTCTCGTAGGCTCGCTTTTAGATCCAGCAGCACCTTTGTGTGTCATTTAACGTTATGAATTTTTTTGAGTTTCGAACTGTCATATTTATGGATTGTTCGATTTTTATGGAATTTTATCTTTTGATCATTGATGTTTTTAAGAGTTTCTGGTTAGCAGTACTTCTGGCCGTGTATAAGTTGGTTCTCGAGGCCATGTCACATGCTAGCAGATAGAACTGATGGTGTATTCGTACACCTAACCTAAAAAGATCGAAAATAGATTTTTTTTTTCGTCCGATATTCTGAGCCTCGATCTAGATCGATCCGAGAAATCGATCAATTAGGTAAAGATCGGCAAGCCTAGGCCACAGAGTACTTGAGGTAATTGGAGCGCGCGAACTGGGTTGCGGTCTCTGTGAAATACACCTTTTTAAAACAAACTGTCTCACGTGTAGTTACATTATCTGTTTGAACACGAAAATAAATAACACTTCAGACTAGGGCGGGATACAACTTTCAAGAGATAACGCTTACTGCAAACAGTATTTTGAAGCTCTTCGTCAGCGTAGCCAAAAAACTACATTTTCAGACTGTTATGGCTAAAAAAATTCTGGGTGAATCCCTGCGAAAACTAGTATAGGGCCCTGGACTGAACTTTGCTGCAGACTTTCTACCAATAACATGGTAGGGTCACAGTTGAAAGTCCCATAGGTACCCGCAGTACGACGAGAACACTGCACCCCAGTTCAGAGCCTCGCGTGTAGCGGCGATGGCGCACTTGATGCACGTGGCAGTGTCGCCCTTATCGCCCCCGCGCTTCTACGCCTCTAACGTGGAACATAAGCTCCGAGTAGACGGGCGGCTCAAGACTACAGAGGTGAAACAGTCGCTTAAGGTGGCCGCCTGGTTGAAGGAATTTTACACGCCTGAGGCCTACTAAAAGCGTGGGAGCGCTAGGGGCGACAGAGACATGCGCACCAACTCTCTCATCGCCTCTACGCGCAAAGCACTGAACTGGCGTGCAGTCTTGCCGTCGATAACGTGCCTCTATGAGACTTGCAGTGGAGACCTTACCATTTTATGACGTAAAAATAAAAGTTTGATGCGCGTCCCTATTCCTTTTTTAATGTTTTGTACCAGAATGTTCATACCTAAAAATGACCGTGAATACACCCGTTTGAGCCTTCTTCACTATCACAAAAACATGCTTTAGAGAGAAATGGAGGAACTGGAAAACGTGACGCGTAACGTTTCTTAAATGCTATTTGTAAGGAGACCTCACTCAGACACGTTGAACGGTTTTTTCCTGAAACTTTTTTGCTGGAGCTCTGCACACCGTTCGGCGGCCTACCCAGGCAGCCACCTTAAGGGTCTTCTACAATCAAAAATGGCATACAACAACGTAGTATAGCTGGCATAAAACATAGCGTTAGAAAATCTGCTGTCTACAATCGGCGAAACGAAAAATGATTAAGCTTAAGATGTCCAATCAGAGCAGAATAAGTCAATAGAAAATAACTTTTGAACGCGAGGGAGTTTTGATGCCCTTGTGTTGGATACTGTTGACTTTTAATGTTTTGGTTAACGAATATCCGTGAATGGATGGACGCATACATAACCTCTACTTTTATTTCCTAGTTGTGTCGTGAAAATTAAGTGCAATTGGCCGGATTATTCTCATCTCAGTAGCGGGTTTTGGGGGCCCCGGGGACAAGGACTGGGGGCTGAGGAGCCGATACTATCTTGTTTTTGAGTCCGTTATCTTGTTTTTGAGTTGGAAATCTTGTTTTTGAGTTGGACATCTTGTTTTTGGAGTTGGACATCTTGTTTTTTGGAGTTGGACATCTTGTTTTTGGAGTTGGAAATCTTGTTTTTGGAGTTGGAAATCTTGTTTTTGGAGTTGGAAATCTTGTTTTTGGAGTTGGACATCTTGTTTTTGGGTTGGACATCTTGTCTTTGAGTTGGATATATTGTTTTTGAGGCTGCCATCTTGTTTTGGCCATCCGTTATTTAGTTTATGCTGTCTACCATCCTGTTTTCACCATCCACCATCTTGTTTCCAATTGTTATTTGTTTTCATAGGCTGTTGCTAGGGGATGCTCCAGTCATTCGACCACCATATTTGTTTATGGAGATGGCAGCTAGTGTGTGCTGGTGTATGTTTCTGTAGTTGGCCGCTAGGGGTGCGCACGCACGATTAATCGGACGCCATTTTGGCTCTAGAGTTGGCCACTAGGAGTGCTGCTATTTTTATTTAATCTCCAGAACTTAAAAAATTCCTGTGGAGGTGAGCATGGAAAATTGGATCTATGCCTTAGACCACTCGGCTACCGAGGCAGATAGTAACGTACTGTTTTAAATAAAGGTAAAAGAAATATGTCCTCATAAAATATGTGCATATTTTTAAACTTTAGTAAGCATGGGTACATTTTGTTGCTTCTGCTGTTGGCAACCATATTATTTTTGGTATTCATTTGTTTTTCGACTGCTGTAGTCCGCCATATTTATCGGACTTAGAATTTTTTTTTTTGCCATATTGGTTGGCAGACACACATAACCAATCCTTATACATATATACTTTGGTTTTCAAAAATCGTTTACCAATACCATGTAGTCATTTATAAAATTTATTTAAGTAATAACCTTTAATCTATGTTTGTTTTTGGAAATACCATTCAGTCATTTACTGAAAATTAAAAAAAAAATTTTATTTCTTATACCTTTTTTGTTTCTTGCACAGGCATTTTATATGAAAAACATTTCGTATGCCTTAATTTGATTGAAAAAAGCATGTTTCTTAGAAATAAAACAAAACAACAAATTTTTTTTAAGTACAAATATGTCATAAATCATGAAAAAAAAAATTATTCAGTGCTGCACACCAGTTTTTCGAAGGTGACATGTGCCACCTTCTTGGAACTGTTCTTTAGCTCCATACACACACACACGCACACCAGTCTCCGGAAGTGACATCTCCCATCGTCGTCGAGCTCCCCCCTCCCACTTTACAGTTCACATGGCTGTTAAATACCCAACAATGTGCAGGTCCCCGGCATGGGATGGCGCTATGCAGGACACTCGCAAGCACTATGGAGATGAATAGGTATTGAAATTACTTTTTAAATATATATACTTTTGAAAACAAAAAATTTGTTTTGCCAGTGCTGTAAGTGTATTCTGCATAGGCGGGTTGCGAAGCAGAACAAGGAAAGCAACCCTCCTTGGAAAAAAACAAAGCGGACAAAAACAGCAGGAATTGTATGACAGCCAAAGAGAAGAAAAAGAAAGAATGGTAAGATCAGAACGTGTTTTGAGTTTGTCTTGCAGATACTAAATACAACCACCATATTTATCTTCACAATTCCTGCGAGGATAAGCGTTGAACCCCACGAGAAATGGCTGTAAACCCCTGGTCGGAGGCCAACATAGACGCCAAATCCTAAGCACTACAAATTATTGTAAGGGGGGGGGATGCAGGCTATATCAAATTCAGTTATCTTAATTGCAGTAAAGTGCTTCAACAACAGTTCCATATTCATACTAGGTAAGAATATGCAACGACATGCCCCACAATCAACAACTTAAACATTCCGGGGGCTTGGGAGGGAGCGTGAAATCGCTTCGGATTTAACATTCAGCCCATGCTCCCAAGAAAAAGTGTTTTTTTTTTAGAACAAAAGTAAAATGAGAGATTTATAGCTGGTGAATGTGGGGGAAGTGAAATCGCTTCTGATTTAACACCTCCGAGGTAAGGAACTGCCCTTGCATCCCGGCTCTCATTCACTCAACACCCAGAGAAAGGTATGTTATTTAGAACTTTCCAGTCCCCTCCAGCCTGCTCATTGCTTTTAAATATACCCAAGCAGCACTATAATGCATTCAACATTAATAATGACTATGAAAGCAGCAATGTCTCATCATCAAATTTATCTGTAATAAAATTACCATCATCAAACTAAAAGTAACACACCTGACAATCTGGAAATTCCTCTTGCATGTTATCTAGTGTGCTGTCAGTAGCTATAGCAATTTATGTATGCTCACATATATTTAATGGAACACCTACTTTCCTACCATGTTAAAATAGCTTTTTTTTTTTTTTTTTTTTAATTCTTAATAATTTTTTTTTGTTTATTTTATTTTTTATAACCATATGGTACTGTATGAATTCCATCTTCCAAAATAATACTCTTATCCTGCCAGGTCAGAGCTAACTTATTGCTGCATTCAGTGTATAATTCAGGCTGATGTGATCTGATATTATTTACTTTTCGTCGCATAGTTGACTGTTTGCAGTAATACTTTCGTATAATCTTCAAAGTTTATCTTGTTTTTTACGACACATTTTTGAATGCCTTTGGCCCTATTCATTGTTTTGTTGCCACATACATAACTATGCATTTTCGCCCGTAGCCCCACAAATTCTGACATAACTAGTCCATTACACTGATCCTTAAATTATCCAACAACCTTTTTGTTTGTAGATGAGTAGCAGGGATGGTCAACAGGATAGCAGCTGGTGTCAAATTCATTCAAAAACAATTCATCATTGGACAAGTCTTCATGGAAGTCAGATGTTACTATTTCATAAATGAACGAATCAGTATCCATATAAGCAAGATGTAAAATTTTTTTTTCATATTTCTGCTTCATAGTTTCGCAGTGAAACTCATACATTAATGTTTTAGACAAGTCGAGGACAGTAAAGCCTGCATACATGGGCTTAACAAATGGTTTATTTTCCTTTTCCATTTTTACTAATACCAGATTCTCACAATATATTGTTGTATCTTTGAATTATGGTTGCGCAATTAGTTTTTTTGATACGTTGCTCATCACACAACTCCGTACGCTGTCTTTTGTGCTTATTTTCCAGGAGTTCTCCAAATGTGGAATTGTTTGCTAGCTTGAAATCTTTCTCGAGGTAATTAAATGCAGCTCGTCTCTCCTCAGTATTTAGGTCAATGTAAGGTTTCAACCAAGGAGTCTGGGTAAATTACAGAGCGTGGTGTATTTTTTGTAGCTTCAATCCATGATCAATGGCTTGCTTCAAGTTTCGGTAGTGTAGTTTTGGTGTAGAGAGTAGTGAGTAGTTTTTTTCTTCTTGGAGCCTGGAGGACATTCATTAACTGGTAGAAATGGTAAATCTTTGTGATCTTCATGTAAACTTTCAGGATATTCAACATCAACCTCCAAAACATAACCAATGTCTGCATTGTCAGGGACATTCATGACCTCTATGCTCATCCATAAAGATTGTTGGCATCTACGTACTGTAGATAGTTTGGCGGCTTTGATGAATCGTATTTCTGGCATATATTTGTTTCTGACCTTGCAATTACGTTTTATACACTGAGCTACACCTCCTCGGATTGCTGCCTCGAAGAACATATGCATATTATAATCTGTCAATAGCTCGAGTTTCACCTTTGTAATTCGGAGCATGGCATCAAAAGAAAATCCTGGTGCAATAACACAGTGTTAACAGTCCAGCTTGAATGTGGTCAAACATAAATCTCTAAAATTCTGGAAGACATCACTGAGGATGAGTACGTCTGACTTCAGAGAAATATCAGAATAGTTGCCAAGAGTATTACGTTTAAACTTGTCCCTGATAACCTTTGCGTGTGAATAATCTTCGTCCATGAGGTTGGAGTCTCAGCCTATTATAAAAATCTTCTTTAGGTTGTATTAACTTCTCCCAGCAGTCAACGTAGTCATAAGGATACACGCCTTTCTGGGTGACGAGATCCGTCTCCTCAGGAGAAAAGAACTTGGCGGTATTTTTAAATTTATTGGTAGGTAAGTTTTTTGCTAGACAGGCGAGACTAACCAACATAAAACGAAATGTGTCAACAAACTACATGCTAAATCTGTCACCCAAATGCTTAGAGAATATTATATATATATTTTTTTTGTTGAGAGGTATTATAGAGATATCCTTGTTGTCATATTCTAGTTCTGTAATAACGCAATTTTCGTCATATGATAGATTATGGAAGAAGACGGGTAGTTTCTTTGGTCTACGACGAAGCATGTTGCAGTTGNGCAATTTTCGTCATATGATAGATTATGGAAGAAGACGGGTAGTTTCTTTGGTCTACGACGAAGCATGTTGCAGTTGTTGCAAGCAGCACGTGTATATTCACCAGTTAAATGATTATGGTCTCGTACGTTGTTTTCTGTGAAGGCAGTGGCACAATAGCAGCATGTAGAGGCCAGGTCGAAAGAACTTTGCTCGAGTGCTGTCAGCTGTTTCATCAGTTGAAGATTTCATAGATGTCCTTCACCTTTTTGGCTATACTAAACATTTCAGTCATGAACTTCTTCTCAGAATCATGACCCCTATAGATGGAGTTAGGATTATAGTTGGATGTGGTGGAATGTCATTATCAATACAAATATAAATGCAGTAGCTGCATGCATCGTGTTTTTGATATGCTTAGCCAGGGTATGGACCACAGATCTGAACAGGCCTTAATATAGCTTCGAAGTAGCTATAAACCACTATCCTTACCTTATCTCCATGTTGATAGTTTTTTAATCTTAGCACTGGAGGCTTGCCATTATCAAGCTTGGGCATGTCGACTCGTACTGGAGCATGACCAAAGCAGTATCTTTTATGTTCTTGCAGAGATTGTTCTCCTGTTAAGCCTGATGTGGGAGGTTGGTTATAAAAACATGTAAAACAGGGAGTGCTTGCAGATAGAGATAGTCTCTTTGTGAGCAGTGAGCTGGGAATGTACAAGTTTTGAAATAATGACCGTTCTCTTAGACGGTAAGGAGGAAAAGGTCGAAATGGTTTTGCTTTTCTGTTTTTGTCACTCGCATAGGTGCTACCTTCACATCGTCTCCAAGAGCATACACATTGACAGAAGTGTCGGGGTTTGTCTTTTCAAATATGCTTATCTGATGCAACAGTGTTGGGTAGTTCAATCCTCCAAGATAAAATTTGTCCTCCAGGAGATAGTATCGTTTGTTCACTCTTTCAGGATAAAACCTTCCACAAATTTAGCCAACACAGCTCACTTGAAACACTCATGAGCTTGTTAATTTTTAGGTTGATAATTGTCTCTTCTTTTTATTGATGAAGGCAGCTCGATGTAGCTGGATGCACGGAGGAGGTATAATTGATTGATTCTCAGCTGCAGTCGACTTACTGAAGAGGAGAGGGGGTTCATCCTGGTCCCTTAATGGTAAAGTCATCAGTATCTTGACAGATTTTTCTTATGCTCTCCACTACTTCTTCCTCTACATCATATATATAAAAAATAGGAATATATTTTTGTTTTAAAAGCCCGACGATCACTCTCATTATCATGTGGTTCAGGTTTCCCATACTCACATTTTAACACATTATTGAATTTAATGCTTCCATTAATTTGCACCTCCTCAATGACTTGATTAATCATATTATGTTCCATATGCAGGCATGTACATACACTGAAGAGCCACAAAAACTGGCATAGGCGTGCGTATGCAAATAACAGAGGTATGGAACCAATCAGAGTAACGCGATGCTGTCGGCAGCTAGATCGGTTACTGCTGCTACAATGGCAGATTATCAATATTTAAGTGGGTTTGAACGTGGTGTTATAGTCGGCGCACGATAGATGGGACAAAGCATCTCCGAGGTAGCGATAACATTTGGATTTTCGCGCACGACCATTTCACGAGTGTACGACAACGTGCCATGACACCTCAGTTTCGCGAAAACGTCTTCCCGATGTGCATTAGTTTGAGATAGCTTGGCACGTAATGCGTGATTGGCCCAGTGCTTTGAGGGTGGGGTGTGTTCCGAGGGTATCACGCTAATTGATGATACTGGATACTGAGGTGTGGACGAAATTATGTCGCCCGCCAGTGTTGGTAAAGTTCTTATACTTAATACTTGTGTACTCCAGTCAGTAAGTAATTCAACCTGCGGAATTTAAATGAGCAAGCTGGAGGGGACTGGAAAGTTCTAAATAACCTGTGTTGGGTGAATGAGGCCAGGATGTAAGGGCAGTTCTGGGCGCGAGGCTAATATTCTCAATCACCTGAAAAACTTTAATGTGCCCCACACACACATTCACTCACACACAAACACACGCTCACTCTCACACACTCTCTCACACACAAACAAAGTATTTAAATTATAAGCATAGGTACATTTTGTTGCATCTGCTGTAGTCCGCCACCTTTGTTGGACATAGAAAATTCGTATTCCTTAATTCGATGGGGAGAAGTACGTATCTTAAAAATAAAACAAAACAACAAATTTTTAAACTTTTTTTTAGTACAGATATGACATTTATCATAAAAAAAATAATTCTTCGGTGAAGAACCAAGATGAAGCCAGATGTTGCCTTCCAAAGACTTGTGTGCTTTCATAGCCACTATTAATGTCGAATGTATTCTAGTGCTGTTGGATATTTAAATACCATTGTCATTTATTGAATATTTAAAAAAAATTATTTAAGTAGTAACTTTATACATTTTTTGTTTCTTGCGTAGGCATGTTATATGAAAAACATTTCGTGTAGGTGATATGTGGCACCTTCTTGGAACTGTTCTTTAGCTGCACGCACGCAAACGCACACGCACGCCAGTCTCCGGAAGGGACATCTGCCATTGTCTTCGAGGTTCACTTTACCGTGGTTTCTTCACAAGTTTTTGGAATCAAACCTTTGAAAATGTAGATCATACATGACATGTTTCGTTGTTTCGTATATATGTCGTGTATCTCAAGCGTTTTATACTTCAGATAACATCAAGTACCTTATTTTTGGTAAAAGTAATATTTTAGCTATAAAATATTTCATATTTGTTCATATGAATAAAACAGAGAGAACATGTGTGTGTTGGTAAAGTCTTGTAAGAAATAGTTCTTATGCAAAATATTACTAAACCAAGTGCGCTGGAAGCTGTGCGATGTCCCTCTGGTGCAATGTTATATATACACTTGGTTAAGCTTTGTTCGCACGAGGCGGAGGAATAGCCTGAATGTAGAACTTGGACAGGGTTTCAGAAGAGTTGGCAGTAACCGTGGATGGACTATAATAGTTACAGTACTTGGCCGAGTCTTCTGAGCAAGTCGAATGGGAATGATATTCCACGTAGAACCAAGGAAAGAATTGAATGAATCGAGTGCGTGTGTGTGTGTAGGAGTGTGTGTGTGTGTGTGTGTGTGTGTAGGAGTGTATGTGTGTGCGTGTGTGAGAGAGTGAGACTATTGTACTCCAATCAGCAAGTAATTCAACCCGCGGAATTGGCGTTGGACAATAGTACGCGTGATAGACTAAAGATGAGGTAGACCGATCTCGCTGGCTGCGCACAATCACTCTTCGTGCCCCAACATTGAACTTCTTTTCTGCCAATATGACTTGCAAAAACGGCAGGGATTACATTTGAGGTTAGAACACTGTTCAGTAAACAAGTGCTTTGATATATTTTTTTAACTTCCTCCAACCATTTTGTAGTACATTTTAATTAAATTCTAACTGGAAAAAGTATTTTATTCATATAATGGTGCTTGTCATTTAAAAATTAAGATATGAACAAACACATTCATAATTGTTTGCGATGTGAATTTGGCAGTTGAGTTGCTTTGGGGAAGGTCAGTGTTTGGTACATGCGCAGAAGACGAAGAATCGGGCTGTAGTCTATTCACGGTTCCTTCACACTTTTTGAATTAAACCTTCGAAAAATCACCCCATGAATGACGCGCTTGGCTGGTTCCTAACTACGTCATGCATCACAAGCGTTTTATAATNTAAGTAATTAAAACTGCGGAATTTGTGTTGGACCATAGTACGCGTGATAGACTAAAGATGAGGTAGACCGATCTCGCTGGCTGCGCACAATCACTCTTCGTGCCCCAACATTGAACTTCTTTTCTGCCAATATGACTTGCAAAAACGGCAGGGATTGCATTTGAGGTTAGAACACTGTTTAGTAAACAAGTGCTTTGATATATTTCTATACTTCCTCCAGCCATTTTGTAGTGCACTTTAATTAAATTCTAACTGGAAAAAGTATTTTATTCATATAATGGTGCTTGTCATTTAAAAATTAAGATATGAACAAACACATTCATAATTGTTTGCGATGTGAATTTGGCAGTTGAGTTGCTTTGGGGAAGGTCAGTGTTTGGTACATGCGCAGAAGACGAAGAATCGGGCTGTAGTCTATTCACGGTTCCTTCACACTTTTTGAATTAAACCTTCGAAAAATCACCCCATGAATGACGTGCTTGGCTGGTTCCTAACTACGTCATGCATCACAAGCGTTTTATAATTCGTGTTAGCATAAAGGAACCTTATTTTCCGTTAATTCGGACTTTTATTTATATTTTATCGGTAGATTATAGCATGTAATTTATCATTAATATGAATAAAACAGGGAGAAAATAGGTGTGGTAATGCCTAGTAAGAAATAGTTCCTATGCAACAATTCTATTAAACTGAGTGCGCGCGAATGCAAAGCGCTGTCCCTTTTGGTGTAATTTTTTTTAGACTCAGTTAAAGCTTTGTGTGCATGAGGCGGAGGAATATCCTGGAAGTAGAACCTCAGCAGGGTTTCAGGAGAGTGTGAAGTAACCGTGAACGCGCGTACTATACCTCGTCTTTAGTGTACGGCACGATGAGAGGTCAGGTTCCCCGCCGGCTTGTTCGGCTCCATCCCCTTTAACGTGCTCCGTCCCTGCATTTCGCGCGTGGCGTCGCAGCGCAACTTCAACCGCCCTCTCCAACCCTCTCTGTGTTCATCCTCTCCACCGCCCATCGCACACTTTTTGTCTCTCTCTCTCTCTCTCGCTCTCTCTCGCGGTCTCATTAACACCCTCCTGCAGTCTGCTGCCTCTTGCAGGTCGACGACGACGCCGCGTCCATTGTACGGCACTGCCAACCTCCCGCGCTACCTTTTCTCCGTCGGGCCTGCTTCCCTCCCCCCCC